>CM035424.1:176607549-176690049 GCA_020310875.1 Ceratopteris richardii | reverse complement strand
CAAATCATCTAGCTGATGAGTTCTTAAGAACCCATGTCCTGAGTAGTAGCCAGTTACAGGAGCAGAACATCACCCTTTTCCAACTGAGGTGGCAAAAAAACCCTCACCTCCCGTTCTTCAGATATGTGCGAATGCTTTGGGACCATAATCTCCAGACCAGCACTTTCCTCCACATAAAATGCTTTCAGCTCTGCACTTTCAGGAATCCTTGTTGCCAAAGGGATCTCTCGCACGAAATCACCTTGCGGGCAATGTTCTGGACTCGTATCTGTAAGCTTGAATATTCTCTCTCCTCTTGTTATTACTGGAACCCGAGCTGTACTTACACCATGAATCTTGACAACACCATGAGTTGCTGTATTCAACCAGGAGACCCGTAACCGTGTCATGTCTGTAAAGGGCAAGCTGACCATTATAAGGTACCCCTTTTCATCTTCATATACACTCTTAGCTGCAGTGACAGGACCTGATGCATCCAAAATGACTCCAGATGAGTCCGAATGCCAAGATGGGTGGTCTTCTTGATGTATTTCACCCAAAATCTCTCCAGAATGACTTCCATTATGAGCACAGCATTCTTCATCATTGTTACCACAAGATAAGTCAGCCTTACGCTTCCTCTTCTGAAGAGAAGAACCACTCGAGCTGCTCCCTCCCATTTGCCCAATAAGCTTACATGAGAGATCTAAAGTTGAGCTGCCAAACTCAGCTTCACCAGACTTGGGAGACAGCTGTTTTTTGGCTGATGATCCATTGGAGCATTTGCTCAATGAACATACCTCTGACCTCTCAAAATCTAAGTCTGTGCAGGGAAGAGTTCTCCATGCTGAAAAGTCACCTGCTTCCACTGGAAGAACAAAATCAAGATCCCTGCCTGTAAGCTCTACCCACCTCTTTTTAGCATCCTCACTCAAATGGCACAAATTCGGCTTGCGTACAACCTCAATGCCATGAACACATTGGGGATTCGACAGACCTCTATATTGCTTCCTCTGCATCCTATGCGATCGAGTGAACCCTTTCTCAACACTGAACGGAAATTGAGGTTCTCCAAACCTGGCATGGCCATTCATGTAACTGCGAAGCTGCATCTTTCCTAAAGCATTCTCAGGCCTCTCCCGGAAAACCCACATGTACATGTTCTCCATATCATGTTGCACCATGAATTGATCAAGCCGAAGACCCACTTTATCTGTTCGTGCAGGACGGAAATAGTGTTGGAAAAAGAACCATGCTCCCCAAATGCTGTCACTTCTTCGTACTAATCTTTTACCCCCCTTAGAAGGTGTACAACTTCGACCATCTTGCATCTGATTTCCCAAGCATACATCTAATATGTCAGGGGACTTCACAGAGGAAGGCCATGATGGAGTTCCTATGTCTACAGAAAGAGGGAGATTGATATCAGGAGGTCGGATTACAGCTGCTTGACGCAGGATTTCTGATTCATTTGCATCCATAGACAGCGAAATTGAAGGGCTCTCCATAGATAGCAGGGTACGTAGTGCTTCTGTCATAGCTTACTTGCATACAAGAGGCAACGGCTGCTCCTTAATATCTAACTCTCACTAACAGGAGAGAGAGAAAAGTCTCCAGTACAGATATGTATAGATACTTCAAATGCATGTATAGAATTGCAAATGATCTTCAAATCATTACCAGCCATGGAGCCAAATGCTTAGAAGACATTATCTGCAAAAAACGCTTCTGTCACTCTATACAACAGCAAAGAGATAATCGCATATTATAACGAATCCTGCACCATGAGCCTCCTGAGGTGGCTTAGCATCACACATGTATCAAAATGCCATGGTACAGAATGAAAGAGAACCTGTGCCAGCGTATCACTATTAAAAATTCGCAGTAAAAATGTAAAGAAAAAATACCCTGGAAATGCAAGAACCTTGGCTCCATCACAGAACTATTTATCATAATCTCTGCCATGACTCATGAGCATCGGCAAACATTTACCAGACGCTAAAATCAATCTACTTTCTTGTTGAAATAATCATGCAGACCCAACAGTATGAAATCAGAATATACATATAATCATGGGCATACGTACGTACGCACGGAGTTGAATAAAAGCTTATAAAAGTTATCTAAATATTCTGTTCTATAGATGATCAAGATGTAATGAATCATGTTCCCGCTCCTCTGTTTGATCAGCTAAGAATGTCTACATATATATAGCAACGGATCTAATATCATCCTAATGCAAACACATGAAGAAAAAACCATTTCTCGGCCAAGTATTGTAAATATCGGGGGGATGGGAGAAACTGTTCAGATGCTTCAACTCAAGCGAAGGATTGTATACATCATACATTAAGGACAAAAGTGCATCTAATTTCGATCAAAAATGTGGAAAACCCTTCTGAGATCTTGCACGTGCGATGTTCATGTATCTTAGATCTTCTAGTGCACTGCACAATACGAGGATTAGAAACTTCCAAGCCTAATTTGGGTAAGTGGACTCCAAAATATCGTAAATAGAGATACTTTAGCAGAAATACCTGACGGAAAGAGAGAGAAGGTTGTAGATTTCATATCCAATCACCCTTCATTTTGAAGAAAGCGTTAAGACGGCGAAGGGGAGCAGAGAAGGTGGCCGAGGGAACCAGAGAAGAAGGCAGACGGCAGACCTTGACACAGAGCATGAGTGTCAGACTGCTGTTCGGTGGGTGTTGGTGGCGAGGGTCTTGCGGAAACATTAGGGATCCAGGAGCCAAATACGAAATTACAAAATTGTAGACGGAAGCAGAAAGCGGGCGCGAAGGTGAATGAATGCCTCTCTGTTGGCCCTTCCAACTTTCTCACACACCCTTAACAGCTCTTTTAGCGCTCTCATTCAGCGCTGCACTTCAGAACTGCTGTGCACTTCTTAGTGTTTATGGACGCGTTTCCTTGAGCTTAGGTCTCGCGACTGGAGGTGGATTCGTATGTGCGCGACTAAAACAAGGCAGAGAAGACCTACAGAAGGAAAAGTGGAAGACGATACACGTAATGTAATATGCTCTCGTCACTAGGAGGAGAAAAGAACGCGATGCACTCAAAATAAAGGAAAGTTGAATTCGCATTGGGATAACATAAGATCTCCAGCTTGGGCGGACCATCCACGTTACATTCCTGGGCATGGAAGAGGGTAGCGAGAAGAACGGGAAAGAGAAAAAAAGGGAGGAAGTGGAGTGAGAGACACACATGTAGAGGTGGAGAAAGAGAGAGAATCTCTCCCTTGCATTCGTTCACGGCAATATCACAACCTAGCCATCATAGGCCGAGTGTAAAATGCTCATAAAGAAAAAGGTTACACAATAATGCATTATGTGTAGATCTTTCATTCTTCTTTTTCAACAATAAGAACATTATGTATGTAGCTAAACGTAGTTAGACGAGAGGAGTTGTGATCTTCTGTTGAAGCTAATTATAGCATATCTCCTTCTAAATATGCCTTCTAATATAAGGTGCGATGGAAAAGTGTCTCATGATGTGGAACATTAGAAGAAAAAACAAGTTGAGCAAAGGTGCTTTTCTTTCGACTACACCTAGATAGGTGTATGGCATCCATTGCACTTCATAACATCACGTTAAACACTATGGAGGGCTCATGGGATGCACTCTTTAAAATAAAAGGATACCACTCTTATGAATATGTGGGAGATGAGACATGAGAATATTTGTAGCATAGCTATTTTCCATACAAAAACATGGTTGGTGGAATGATAGAGTTAGAATGATGTTGAAACGATGTGTCATGTTCAATACGAGAAGAATTTATATGGTTTACGTTCTTTTTTGTTGGTTTTAACCAATCAATACAAGTACGCGTGTATCAAGAAGATCTATTATAACTCCAAAAGCTCATTTATGAGTTATGTTATACAAGCCACAACATAGTATTTCATGTTGTCAAGCTTGAAGAGTACCCACTCTTGATTTACCAATGTCTCTTTCAGTACCCTTTTTCTTCATACCTCCAACGATTGCATCATTGTTCTCAATGTCATGGGCTTTGGTTCTTCCTTCAATGAGTTGGTTTCTTATGAGACCACTCATGCGCTTTTGTATTTGTTAATCATTTTGGCCATGGGTGTTTTCTCTTGATCTTTTTTGTTTAGGTTTTAACTATAAGAGAGAAGATGATGGCTATGGAGTATCGGATCCCTTGGAGATTATGGTGGCCCATGTTCGCCTATCATTCCATCAAACTTCAATCGACATAATGTGTTAAATACAACATGTTAATGCTTTATTGACCGTTTGTTACGAGTTTATTTGTTACATTTTTGTCCTTTCGGAGAGTAGGGATTTGTTGAAGCCATGAGTAGCATATCGTTTGTTTTAAAGGCTACCAAGGAATAGATATGTGATGAGAAGGTGGCATGGAGAGATGAGATTCGTAGCATTTGGCCTCATTGTCACCATCATAATGATGGTCTCCATAACGTTCTTGGAATTATTAAAAAAGTCTTCACAAAATGGTAATGTTAATGGAACATATGGGTTACTTTCTTCTTTGAAATATCATATTCTTAGCATGGATATTTTTCATGCAATATTATGGTGATGTTGTCTTTGTGTTCCTTTTTCATATAGTCGTCGAGGACTAAATGGGGCAACCAATGGCTCGAGAATATCTTATTTTTTCTCTTGATTTATGGTTTAGGGTTAGGGTTAGAGATATGAGGCAGACGATAATATTTGTTATATTATAAATTGACTAAGATAAAGCTAAATGTAAAGTCTTTTTAAAAATCTATAAAAGTTGGAAATTCAGCCTAGTGGTTTAAATTATAGCACGTGAAAGTGGAGGTCTCGTGCTGAGATGAGAGTGAATTTTGCTAAAATATTTCGAACTTTTGTTGATTGGAGTTAACGTGGGGGCATGTAGTAGATAATCTACGCGTGACCTAAAACCAATTACACACAAGATAGATGAGCTAGCAGAGTGGTCTAGGACATATGGATGAAGTAGGTAGTTAAAATGTGAATGGTGTAGTTGAACTAACACCAACCATACATAGACAACTCGAGATTGCACCTAACATCTTTAAGCTATATGTCGAGGGCTAAGTTTGGAAGTAGCACATCTCTCAAGGTTGTGAGCATGTGTACCTAGCAATATTGGTCAAGCAGAACGCTATTTAGAGAGAGAATAATCACAAGTCTGCTAAAAAACACACTTCTAACCTAAGAAAAAGTAGAATTAGACATTGTTGATGGAAAAAATTATACGCTACTAATGTGCAAAATTATTCTCTTGTTTCTTCCTTTTTTCTCCGTCCTTCCTTGTTGTCTTTCATGTTTTAGATGGATTGAAATTTTATGGGAAAGTCATTCAACTTCCATCTTTACCACCTTTCAAAGATATTTCTTTGAGTTTGATCCCATTTCTTTTCTTGTGGTTTCTCGCACTTAGTTTGGTCTCACTCTTAACTCATTTTGATCATTGGTATATTTTGCTAGTGATGTGTGTGAACACACTTAAGACCATTGGGGAACTTTTTTCCCTTTTTAGGAGGTTTTATTTTCTCCGGCTTGTATACACACCTATCATCCTAACGGCTCACTTATCTTTGTACATTCACTTGGTAATACATTCTATATTGTGTTGATCATCAAGCTTCTTAGTTTCCTTCTGATATTTGTGTTCTTCTACAAACCTCAAACTCTAACAGTTGGTATCAGAGCATGTCGCCAATTTCTCTAGGACATCATTGGCACCCCTCCAGTCAATCTCAAAATTGCACAAAATATTGGTCTGCATATACGAGATGATTAGGAGTTCAAAATGGCTTCACTTTGTGGCATCAAAAGTTTGATTTGAGATCTTAGCCTCCGAACGTGCTATCATGACCATTATGTAGGCAATTTTTTCCTTTTGTTATGTAAAGGTTTTGATTCTCCAATACAAGTGTCTCAAAGTCTACTACAAGTTTAGTAGAGAATGATTGAGTATTATTGTTAAAATTTTTTGAATATTGTCAATTTTGTTGGAACAAGTCCATGGCAAGTCCAAGTGATGGCTTGAGTCATCAAAAGGCTTAGAAATTTAAAGGAAATGTCAGCTCCTTGTAGAGTTCACTTGTGAACTGCCTCTTGTAATTTTTGAAGTCTTTACTTGATGTAAAAGTAAAAGGAATCAAAATTGGTTGAGTCCACTTGATGAAAAAGGGAAAAGAAGCCATGAATTCGTGATTGAAGGTAGTTGGAGAATCAAATCAATTTTGGAGAGTGATTATAAGAAGATTCATATTCAAAATTAGGCTCCAACCATCACTATAAATACATGGCACTTTAGTTGCATCTTTTAGACCTCCATGAGCTGAGCTTTATGCCATATCAAACTGTGGGTTCAAAGCATACATATGTATCAGTAATTCCATTGTATTTTACAATCAATATACTTTCATTTTCATGATCATTTGAGTTCATATTTTCATGCTTTTGTGAAGTATATTGTTCACTACCATATCTCTCAGTTTTCTTAGTCAGATTGCAAAGATGATTTCTTTGAGTTTGGTGCATCATTTTCAATGATCTAAGTTGATAATTTTTGCTCCTTAAGTCTATTATATACTCACAAATTTTCATTGCAATTGAGTTTTTCAATCGTGAGCTATGTTCATTTAAAGTCGACTATATCGCTTCATTCTCTACTTCTCTATCAACACTCCATCATATCAGTGTTTTTCTCAAAGTGGTTCTCAGCGTGTGCTTCATCATTTTCCATGATTCAAAGCTTGAAAAAATCACATATTGTCTAGAATATGCCTACAAAATTTCATAAGCATTAGATCTTGGAATCTCAAGATATTACCATTTCTCTGCTCACGGGTCTGAGTACTCCTACAGCCCGTGAAAATCAGGATGGTGCTATAACTTGATAGACTTCTTTCTCTTTATGTGGTCCATCATTTTTTATCAAATCACTCACGATTGTTAGCTTACTAAGTTAATATCCCCAAAAAGAATTAAGTTAATTGATGTTGTGGCCAGAGAATTGTTCAAAACATTCAGGAGGTGTATGAACAAAAATAGCAAGTTTTTTGTTCTTGAATCTACTTCAACTTATCTATTTTGATCCATCTTTTGAGAGTGATCTTTTAAGGTACATAGGGTGTCTAATACATCCTTTGGCAAGCTAAAAGGGCCCACTACATATCCTTGGATTTTATTTGGCTAGTGTAGTGCAAAGTTTTTGCAGCACCACTTCATCTTCTCCAAATACAAATACATCTCTTCACAGTGGTATCAGAGCAAGGTTGGACAACATGGCAGATGGATTTCCTTCAACATTTGAGAAATTGGATACAGGTAACTACTCAGCCTGGTCATTAAGGATGGAAGCTTATCTTCAAGGCAGGAATTTATATGGTTATATAATTGGAGATGAAGTTATGCCAAGTTTCAGGAACAAAGGTCAACCAACACAAGAAGAGCAAGAAAGATTGAGCACATGGTGCTCCAAGGATGCACTTGCAAGGCCTTATCTCCTCAACTCTATCTCAAATTTTTTTGTTGCCTCACATTAGAAGTTGTAAAACATCTCAAGAAGAGTGGAATACACTTGAAGCCTTCTTCTCTTCAAGTACAAAGGCCAGGAAGCATCAACTATGGCTAGACTTCACAACTCTCAAGAAAGCTCTCAAACAAAATGTGACTGATTTTGTCACAAAGCTCAAGGACATAGCGGATCAATTGGGAAGCATTGGAGAGGTAATAGATGAAGAACAAATTGTAAGATAGGTCATCAATGGCTTGAAGGCAGATGACAAGTGGGAAGCATTCACCATAGCTATGGATCTATACATGGATATGCATGCACCAGATTTCAATACACTCATAGGACAACTACTTACTCAAGAGGCCAAGCTTATCGAGAATGGAGAAAGCTCCAAAGGTAACCAATCTTCTGCCTTGTATACTGATAAAAGAAAGTCCAAAGAAAACAAAGGAAGAGGAAAGAAAGTGGATGATGAAGCAGGTACACATCAAGCTAACTATAAGCTAACTATGCAGGTACACATCAAGCTAACTATGCAGGTAGAGGAAGACATGGTAGAGGTAGAGGCAGAGGAGGAAGGCAAGGCAGGGGGAGATCCCAAGACTCTAATTCATGTTCTATTTGTGGATTAACTAATCATACAACTGAAATTTTCTTTAGGAACTCCAAGAATCAAAGAGGCTGAGGCTACAATAGAGGAAGTTATGGCTACTCAAGAGGAAGGTTCAACAATTACCATGGCCACCACAACAATTACAACCATTCAAACTATCAAGGAGGCAATAGGGGGAGAAGAGACTTCAATAACTACACAGAAGACTCAAATCAAGAGGACTCATTGCAAATCATGAACATGGCCATGCCACAAGGTAAATCTGATGAGCATGTTTTCTACATAGATTCAGGTTGTTCCAATCATGTGGCAAGCAATGTGGCTCTCCTATCATATTTAGAAGATCCAAGGAACAAGCATGAGGTACAAAGAGGAGATGATACAAGACACCTTGTGGAGAAAATAGGAAATGTCAAAGCACCTGATGGAAACATCAACCTACTCAGTAAGGTACTCTATGTCCCTACCATTACAAAGATAGTAGAGAAAGGGTTGCAAGTCAGGTTCACAAAAGTAGGAGCATTTGTTGAAGATCCAAGTCAAGGACTCAAGAGAATTGCAAAAGGTGAAAAGACAGGTAGATTGTTCACATTTGAATTACAAAACACTAGAAACATTGCTCTTTTTAATTATGGTAGTCAGACACTCACAAAATTGGAAGTATGGCAAAAGAGGCTAGCACATATTGGTGAAAGATCACTAAAGCACATATGTACAGACCAAAGTGTAGTTGGACTCCCTAACTTTTCAAAACAACACATGATTTATAAGTGTAGTGCATGTCAATTTGGAAAGTCTCACAGGCTACCATTCATGAATAAAGGATATATGCATAGAGATCTCTTTGATTTGGTTCATACAGATGTATGGAGACCTAGCAAGGATGCTTCAATATCTGGATCAAGGTATTATGTCTCCTTCATTCATGATTGCAGTAGATGGACTATATTATACTTTATGAAACACAAAGATGAAGTCTTTTCATGCTTCAAAAGATATTTGGCTCTTGTGGAGAATCAAACAGGTGAAACATTAAAAAGGCTAAGGTCAAATGGAGGGGGGAGAGTACTTCTCCCATGAATTTGACTCCTTTCTTCAAGAAAGAGGAATCAAAAGAGAGATCACTACAAGGTACACTCCGGAGCAAAATGGAGTGGCAGAAAGAAGGAATAGGACAATTGTTGAAGCTGCAAGGTCTAAATGAGAAGCACTTACCTAATTACTATGGATTGAGGTTGTATCCATAGCCTCTTTTATTTTTTAATAGGTTACCTTCAAAGTCACTTCATGGCATGACACCATATGAGGCTTGGAATGGAAGAAGACCAAGCTTGGATCATTGTAAGATTTTTTGATGTGTTGCTTTTGCTCATGTTCCTTCACATGTTAGAGGCAAGATGGATCCCAAAGCAAAAAGTGTGTATTCATTGGATATGACAACAATCGAAAGGGCTACAGATTATACAACCCAACAACCAAAGGATTCTTGGTGAGTAGAGATGTAGTATTGGATGAGAATAGTTATTGGTATGAAGATTCATGTAGAAAGGTCAACCTACCTTATGATCTTGAAGAAGATTTTCCAAAACTTGTTAAGGATAATCCTTCTAAAGTTGAAGAGCAGGATACCTCAGGAGATGATGAAGCAACTCAGTATGAAAAACTCAAGATATGGAAATCTAAAGGTAAAGCAAAAATGTAGGAACTTGGACAAGAGGCAAAATCATCACATCATGGCCTAAGAAGGTCCATGAGAGAGAAAAGAAAACTAGAAAGGCATGGGTTTAATACTTCTCTAGTCACTAAACATTCAATCTATCTAGCACAAGACATAAATCAAGAGGAACCCTCAACATTTGAGGGAGCAAAGAAGAAATTAGAATGGAGGCATGCAATGGAAGAAGAAATTGAAGCTCTTGAGGAGAATAACACTTGGGAGTTGGTTCCCAATTCTCCATCAATGAAAGTGATAGGCTCAAGATGGATCTACAAATTGAAGAAGAACTCAGATGGCTCCATTAACATGTATAAGGCAAGGCTTGTGGCAAAAGGCTTTGCACAAACTCAGGGAATTGATTATGAGGAGAGCTTCTCTCCTGTGGCAAAGATGCCTATTGTTAGGGTTTTGCTTAGTATTGCCTCTTCCAAGAATTGGAAGATACTTCAATTGGATGTAAAAAATGCATTTCTTAATGGATGGATAACAAAAGAGGTATATATGGCACAACCACCTGGTTTTGAGAATCACATATATCCTAATCATGTGTGTAAACTTAATAAAGCTTTATATGGACTCAAACAAGCCGCAAGGGCTTGGAATCACAGGCTTCTCTCATTCTTGCAAGACAAAGGATTTCAACCTAGCAAGGCAGATCCATCACTATTCATAAAAAGGAGTAATTCTCAAGTCATTTATTTGTGTGTGTATGTGGATGATAGTTTACTTACAGGAAATGATACAGATGGCATGAAGAGAATCAAAGAACAGATGAGAGAAGAATTCAAGATAAGTGATTTGGGTTCACTTACCTACTTCCTAGGATTGCAAGTTGTCTACAAAGATCATGGTTTGTTTCTCACTCAAAGAAAGTACATTAAAGACATGTTGGAAAAATTCAAGATGCAAGATTGCAGGTACTCCAATGGAGGTTAATCACAAATTAAGCTCACATGAAGGTGAACTCATAGAAGATGTGACAGGTTATCAAAGCCTTGTGGGTAGTTTGAACTATGCCACATTGACAAGGGTTGATATATGTTATAGTGTGAGTGTGCTAAGTCAATTTATGCACACACCCAGGAAACCTCACATGGAGGCTGCCAAGAGGATACTCAGATATCTCAAAGGGACCATGAATGAGGGGTTATACTACTCTATGTATCTGATTTAAGTTTGAAATTGTTCTCTGATGCAGATTGGGCTCGCTCCAAGGAAGACAGAAGGAGCACCTCAGGTTATCTTACCTTTGCAGGTTCAAAACTTGTCTCATGGTCATCCAAGAAGCAACCCACAGTTGCACTCTCTTCTATTGAAGCTGAATACAGATGTCTTGCCATAGCTACTCAAGAAGCAATGTGGATGAAGACACTATTCACATATCTTGGTTTGGAGATTAGAACTCCAAATATTTTTGGTGACAACATGAGCTCCATTCACTTGGCTGCCAATCCAATTTTTCATGCTAGGACTAAACATATTGAAGCACGTTATCACTATGTAAGAGAGAAGATTGTGAGCAAGGAAATTCAGTTAACATATGTTTCAGCTTTGCAAATTCAAGGCTATGATTGGTTTGTAGGTAATCTTGGAAGACTGAAGACCTCAAGATCACTTGACTTGAGGGGGAGCTATTGGAACAAGTCCATGGCAAGTCCAAGTGATGGCTTGATTCATCAAAAGGCTTAGAAATTTAAAGGAAATGTCAACTCCATTTAGAGTTCACTTGTGAACTCCCTCTTGTAATAAAAATTTGAAGTCTTTACTTGATGTAAAAGTAAAAGGAATCTAAAGTGGTTGAGTCCACTTGATGAAAAAAGGGAAAAGCAGCCACGAATTTGTAATTGAAGGTAGTTGGAGTATCAAATCAAGTTTGGAGAGTGATTATAGGAATATTCAAATTCAAAATTAGGCTCCAACCATCACTATAAATACATGGCACTTTAGTCGCATTTTTTAGACCTCCATGAGCTTAGCTTTATGCCATATCAAAGTCTCGGCTCAAGGAACACATATGTATTAGTAAGTCCATTGTATTTTACAATTAATATACTTTTATTTTCATGATCATTTGAGTTCATATTTTCATGCTTTTGTGAAGTGTATTGTTCACTGCCATATCTCTCAGTTTTCTCAGATAGATTGCAGATATGATTTCTCTGAGCTTGGTGCATAATTTACAATTATTTAAGTCGGTAAAGTTTGCTCCTTATGTATACTCTATACTCACAAATTTTCATTGGAATCGAGTTTTATAATCGTGAGCTATGTTCATTTAAAGTCGACTATATCGCTTCATTCTCTACTTCTCTGTCAGCACTCCATCAGTGTTTTTCTCAGAGCTGGTTCTCAGTGTGTACTTTATGATTTTCCATGATTCAAAGCTTGACAGAATCAGCATATTGTCTAGTATATGCGTACAAAATTTCATAAGCATTGGATCTTGAAATCTTGAGATATTACCATTTCTCTGCTCATGGGTCTAAGTACTACTACAGCTCGTGAAAATCGGGATGGTGCTATAACTTGCTAGACTTCTTTCTGTTTATGTGGTCCATCATTTTTTATCAAATCACTCATGACTGTTAGCTTACTAAGTTAATAAGAGTTCCCCAAAAGGAATTAATTTAATTGTTGTTGTGGCCAGAGAATTGCTCAAAACATTGAGTAGGTGTATGAACCAAAATAGCAAGTTTATTTGTTCTTGAATGTACTTCAACTTATCTATTTTGATCCATCTTTTGAGAGTGATCTTCCAAGGTACATAGGGTGTCTAATACATCCTTTGGAAAGCTAAAAGGGCCCACTACATATCCCTTGAGTTTATTTGGTTGGTGTAGTGCAAAGTTTTTGCAGCACCACTTCATCTTCTCCAAGTACAAATCCATCTCTTCACAAATTTTCCAAATTAGGGTATTTACTCACCGACCATGGTTGAAAGCAATGATGTATTATGTATGTTGACTGTTGAGGATAAGTTGGATGGTACTAATTATCCATTGTGGGCATATATGATTTGTCATGTATTGGTAGCTAAAGGTCTCTGGAAAATTGTGTAGGGTGTTGAAAAATGTCCTATTACACTTGGAAATACAATGATTGAAGGTGATGCAAATGGTGTTGAAAATGATGATCTTCAATTTCCTAGTCATGTTGTCATTCTTGCTGCACCTTTAGAGCTTTGATGGGATGGCAAAGATGCACAAGCACATGCATTGATAGCTTTGTCTATCAAATGTGCCATTATTTCTCACATCCACTCATGCAAGATAGCAAAACATCCTTGGAATACTCTTACAATGTTATACCAAGTAAGAAATGAGGCTCATGTTGCGTACCTCTAAAAATAGTTGGAGAGTGAACATATGAATGAAAAGAGATTCAATGGACAATCTTTTGACAAAGATCAAAGATTTGGAGAGAAGTTGATTTTTATTGAGGAAATTTTGCCAAATAGTTTACTTGTGGAGACTATTCTTAACAATCTTCTAGATTCATATTGTTGGAGTTAGACGTCTGCGAAAGCACGCGAACAGCACAAGGAAGAAGAAGAAGCTTGGAGCACAACACACAACATTGAATGTATTACCAGAGAATGTACAAAGATAAGTAGCCCATTAGGGCAATAGGCGTATATACAAGCTGGGGGAAAAAGACCTCCTAAAGAGGGAAAAAAGTGCCCCGGTGGTCCTAGTGTGTTCACACACATCACTACCTAAATATATCAACAAATTCCCCCTGGAAGTGATGCGGTGAACAAGGAGCTGGCACTCATGTATAAGGAAGTGCCAAGCTATGTGGAAATCACTCCACAAAAGGAAGTAAACCCAAAGCTTTGCTCTCCCTAGGCAGAGCCTTCATGAAAAGGTCTGCAATGTTCTCCTGCGTGGGCACATATGCCAAGCTGATCTCCCCAGCAAAGAACCTCTCCCTGACATAGTGATAATGCACCTCAACGTGCTTAGTGCGAGCATGGAACACAAGGTTCCTCGCAATTGCCAATGCGCTCTAACTGTCAGTGAAGATGGTGGTGGCAGAAGTCTGACCAACACCCAAATCAGCCATAAGGCGTCTTAGTCACACACACTCAACAGTAGCTGCGAAAGCTACCCTATACTCAGCCTCACAACTCGAAGTGGCCACAGTAGGCTGCTTCTTGCTCAACCAAGATATACATGATCTACCAAGCATGAAGCAAAAGCCACTAGTGGACACACGAGTGTCATAGCAACCAGCCCAATCAGAGTCAGAAAAAGCATGCAAATCTGGCGGTAGTGATCCCCCCTTGGGATAAAACAACCCAAGTAGCCGAGTACCACTCAAATAGCAAAAGATGCGCTTAACTACCTGCCAATGCTTGACTCCTGGGCAATGCATAAACCTGCTCATCTGTGAGACTAAAACTGAATATCTGGCCGAGTAATGCATAAGTAAATCAAGCATCCAATAGCCTGTTGATAGAGAACAACATCAAATGCATCTCCAGCATCATGAAGACTCAATCGTAAACCTGTCTCCATAGGAGTGGCAATAGGCTTACAGTCTTCAAGGCCGAAATGCTGCAATAATGTGTCAATATATTTCGTTTGACACAACGCCATTACACCATCAACTTGCATAAACTGAATGCCCAAATAGTGATGCAAATGCCCCAAATCAGACATCTCAAATGAGGCATGCAAATCAGCCTTAAAATCAGCAATATGCTTCTCAATAGGACTAGTGAGCAGCATGTCATCAACATAGACAACAATGATCATAAGCACATCATTAGCACGCTTAACATATAAGGTGCTTTTAGTTGGACTGTTCTCAAAACCATGTGCAATCAGATAGGCATGTATCTTCTCATACCAAGCACGTGGTGCTTGCTTTAAACCATATAATGCCTTCTTTAACCTGCATAGCTGGTTTTCATGCCCTTTCTGCACAAAGCCACGGGGCTGAAAAACATACACTTCTTCATGCAAGTCACCATTCAGAAATGTTGTTTTAATGTCCAACTGATGTACATTCTAACCATGATGAGCTGCAAGTGCACAGATGCTCGGAACAGTAGTCATACGACACGTAGGTGCAAAGGTCTCATCAAAATCAATGCCTCTTTCCTGTGCATAACCCTTTGCAACAAGCCTAGCCTTATACCTGTCAACTGTACCATCCGGTTTACACTTCAGCTTGTATACCCACTTAGTGACAATGGCCTTCTTGCCAGGAGGCAAGTCACATAAAGACCAAGTACCATTCTTCATTATAGCATCATATTCAGATTGCATAGCAGCCATCCAATTTTCTGAATTTTTTGCTTCATCAAACGAAACACGCTCATTCTCATCACAGAGACTAGATGCAGCCATAACATAGCAATCTGATGCAAAGGAGGCACTATGAGAGCCTAAACGAGTACGATATGACAGAGATGCATCTAATTTGTTGTCACGCAAAGTCTGCACCAGCCATTTTGGCATAGTTTTTGCATAGTCAATATCAGCTCTCTCATGAACTAGTGCATCATGTAAATCTGCATCCGAAATGGAATGATCTGCATCATCACCTGAAACCTGCAAAGGCTGAGAAGTTGCTTCATTGGGACCAGCACTAGACTGTCCACCTGTAAAAAGAGTCAGCAAAGTATCATACATGTCTTTGGAGCTAACAAACGCCTCCTTAGTACATGAAAGCAATGGCTGAATAGCATCTTCCACAAAAACAACATCACGGCTAACCAGAATGCGTTTAGTCTATGGATGATATAGACGATAGCCTTTACTTTCAGAACTATACCCAACAAAAATACATTTTACTGCTTTATCATCCAATTTTCTACGATGTTGTTCAGGCACTAATGCATATGCCAAACAACCAAAAACATGAAGATGAGCAACAAATGGCTTGCGATCATGCCAAACCTCATATGGAGTGATAGACTATAGCGCTTTAGTGGGACACCTGTTCAGTACATATGCTACACACATGACAGCTTCAAGCCAGAAACTATGTTGTAAAGCCTAACTCTTGACCATACACCTCGCCATCTCCATGAGTGACCTGTTCTTTTGTTCAACAACTCCGTTCGGTTGAGGTGTATACGACACTGTAAATTGGTGTTTTATCCCACGTTCAGCCAGAAATGCATCAAAATTAGAAGACATATATTCCCCCCCTTGATCAGAATGGAGGGTGCCCATTTTACATGCTGACGGATTTTCAACCAAAACCAAAAACTGAAGCACATGAACACTTCGGACTTTGCCTTCAATGGATATACCCATACATGCCTGGAAAAATCATCGATGAAGGTCACAAAGTAAAGATAATTCCCAAAAGAAGGTGTCTGCATAGGACCACAAACATCACTATGTACAAGCTGCAATTTTTGAGTAGCCCGAACTGAACCATCTTTTGGAAATGAGGAACGCTACATTTTGCCCAAAATACAACCTTCACAAACATGTTTTCTAGGCGCCTCAAGTTTGGGCAAAGAGGACACCATTTCAGATTTCTGCAGGCGTAGCAAACTAGCAAAATTCAGATGACCAAAGCGTGCATGCCAAAGCTTTGCATCTGACATAGCCTGAGAATCATTTACTGCACATGCCAAATCATTTATAGATCTTTCATAGTCTATGAGCTTTTACAACCCACGACATAAAATGCCACAAGCAATAATCACATCCCCATTTGACAGATCATGAACTATACACCTGTCATCAACAAATTTCACAACCAAGCCAATCTTGGCTAATGCAGAAACTGATAACAGGTTCTTCTTGATCCTTGGCACAAATAAAGCATCTGACAAAGTGAAAGAACTACCATCAGCAGCAGTCAAAATGATCTTACCCACTCCCATAACAGGATAAGAGGAGTTGTTGGCACATGTAACAGTATTCCCTGTAGGGGCATGCTCGAGTGAAGAGAAGAAACTGCACTGCGAGGTAATATGTTTGGTCGCCCCACTGTCAAAGTACCAAACATCTGAGTCTACTACAGACATGCACTGCTCATGAGAAGATGGGTCAAAACTGCAAATGGTAGTAAATGCCTATTCTTCTTCCTGCACAAGATTAGCAGACTCCGTTTTTGGTGTAGAGGCTTCTGCAACAACCATTCCAGCCTCTTTCTTCTTTGCCTCTTGCAGCCAGTTTTGGACAGTTCTTTATGATATGATCATTCCCTTTACAGTACTTACAAAACAATTTCTGCTTTTCTGATTTTTTCTCATGTTTGTCTTGGTTCTTCGAATGTGCCGCATTTGCAGATTTCTGCTTACTAGTAGAAGAGCTCCATTTTCCTTTGCCCTACTGACTAGTTAGGAAAGCTTGATCTGCAACACGCATAATGGACCTGTTCTACCTAGATTAATCTTCCTGCAATTAAATAGAGACTAACTCCTCAAATGAAAAGGCATTTGGATTACCTTTCATCATCAACTGAAGAGTAGAAGCAAAACTCTGATATGAATCAGGAAGACCATTTAGAACGGTCTACACAAGTGAGCTATCTGGTATAACCTCATTAGCAGAAATCAACTGCTCCTTCAAGTCTTTGAACTTTGTTAGGAAACTGTCCATAGAATCACCTTCATTCATGTGCTCACTCTCCAACTGTTTTCGGAGGTAAGCAACACGAGCCTCATTCCTAGCTTGGTACAATGTGGTAAGTGTATCCCAAGCATCCTTAGCTATTCTGCAAGAGCGAATATGAGGAATAATGGCACGTTTGATAGACAAAGCTATCAATGCATGTGCCTGGGCATCTCTGACATCCCAACGAATCTGCTCTGAAGTAGGCGCAACAGAAACCGTAGCACAAACAGGAATATGCAGAATATCATCATCTTCGACACCTTCTACATCAGCTTCAGTACCTGTAGTTGTAACAGTTGCAGGTGTGATAGGACGTTTTTCGACACCCTGCACAATGTTCCACAGTCCTTTTGCAACCAACACATGTCGCATCATATAAGCCCATAACGGGTAGTTGGTACCATCCAACATATCCTCAACAGCCAACATACGGAATACATCACTACTTTCAGCCATGGCAGGTGCCTAAAATACCTTGATGCAAAAAATTGACTATATCTCAAAAAGTTGAACATAACTGCCCAGACAAATTCCACTAGACGTATAGAAGACTTTAAGACGCTTATACTGGCGAACAAAAACTGGTATATACTTTTGGCACAAAAAGACAAAATAGCCTGCACAAGCGCTACGATAGTGCATTTGGAAGCTGAAATGAGCTCAGATCGCGATTTCGACACCATAGAACGAAGCCGTTTTGATCTCAAAAACACACTAAGTATGCTCACCAAAATTTGTGCGATTCTAAGATTGCAAACGGAGGAGTGTCGACGGCGCCCTAGATGAAGCGACAACCTGCTCTGATACCAATTGTTGGAGTTAGATGTCTACGGAAGCACGCGAACATCACAAGGAAGAAGAAGAAGCTTGGAGCACAACACACAATACTGGATGTGTTACTATAGAATGTACAAAGATAATTAGCCCATTAGGGCAATAGGCGTATATACAAGCCAAGGGAAAAAAACCTCCTAAAGAGGGAAAAAAGTGCTCCGGCGGTCCTACTATGTTCACACACATCACTACCTAAATATATCAACACATATCAAAATTTTGCTTCAACTCTTCAATTGATAATGAAGGGTAATCCAAATGCCTTAAGCTTTGAGGTGTTAGTCTTTATTTTGTTGTAGGAAGATCATTGTCGGAAGAATAGTTCAATCATGTGTGTTGTAGATCAAGCTTTCCTAGCTAGTCAAAACACCAACGACAAATGGAGCTCATCTACTAGTAAGCAAAAATATGTCGATGCTACACATTCAAAGAAGAAAGGAAAATATGACAAGAAAACAGAAAAGCATAAACAATTTTGCAAGTACTATTAGTGCAAATGATCATGTCATAAAGAGTTATTTTAAACTGGCTATAACGAAGGCAAAGAAGAAAGAGGATGGAATGGTTGTTGTAGAGTCTTATACACCTAAAATGTAATATGCTAATCTTGTTCAAAGTCATTGATGAAAGGGCATTTACTACTGTTTGTAGATATGACCCATCTTCTCATGAGCATTGTTTGTCTGCAATAGACTCAAACTTTTGGTACTTTGATATTGGTGCAACCAAACAACTTACCTTGAAGCATAGTTTCTTCACTTCACTTGAGCCTACCCTTCATGTAATACTATCATATGTGCTAATAACTCCTCCTATCCTATAATATCAATTGGAAATATCATTATGAATACTATTGATGGTAGTCCTTTTACATTGTTAGAGACCTTATATGTGCCAAGGATCAAGAAAAAATTGTTATCAATTTTAGCATTAGCCAAGGTTGGTTTGGTTGTCAAATTTGTTGATGAAAGATGTATAGATCATGATCTCTCGAATGGTGATGTTATCATTGCGTATGGTATTTTATGTCATGGGCTATGTAAGCTCATAGACTATGCAAAATTTGTGAATGACTCAGCATGTGCATGTCATGATTCTCAGGCTATCTCAGATGCAAAGCTTTGGCATGCACACTTTTTTCATGTGAATTTGTCTAGTTTGCTTTGCCTACAAAAATCTGAAATGATGTCCTCTTTGCCCAAACTTGAGGGACCTTCTAAACATGTGTGTGAAGGCTGTATTTTGAAAAATGTATCATTCCTCCTTCCCAAAGATGATTAAGCTAGATTTGCACATAAATTACAGCTTGTTCATAATGATATATGTGGTCTTATGCAAACACCTTCATTTGGGAGTTAGTTATACTTCATGACTTTCATTGATGACTTTTCCAAGCATGCATGGGTTTATCCATTGACGCAAAGTTTGAGGTGTTTATGTGCTTTTAACAGTTCTTGATTATGTAAATGAACACCCTCCATTTTGATCAAGGAGGAGCATATATGTCTTCTGAGTTTCATGCATTTCTAGTTGACCATGGGATAAAACATTAGCTTATAGTGTTGTATACACCTTAACAAAATGGAGATGCTAAAAGGAAGAATAGGTCTCTCATGGAAATGGTGAGGTGTATGGTCAAATGTCAAGTTTTACCACATAGCTTTGGGCTTGAGGCTTTTATGTGTGCAACATACATACTTAACAGGTGTCCCACCAAAGCATTGCTGGTTTTCGCTCCATATGAGGCTTGGCATGGTTGCAAGCCATGTGTTGCTCATCTATGTGTTTTTGGATGTTTGGCATATGCATTAGTGCCTAAACAACAATGTAGAAAATTGGATGGTAAAGTAGTGAAATGTATTTTTGTTAGGTACTGTTTTGAAAGCAAAGGTTATCATCTATGTCATTCAGAAATTAAACACATTTTGGTTATCCATGATGTTTTTTCTATGGAAGATGCAATTTTGCCCTTACTTTCATGTACCAAGGAGACATTGATTAGGCCAAAGGATGTGTATGACACTTTGCTACCTCTTTTTACAAGTGGACAGTCAAGTGATAGTCCAAATGAATCAATTTCTCAACCTTTACAGGTTTCAAATGATGATGTAGATCATTCCAATTTTAGTGCATATTCAAATGATGCACTTATTGATGAGAGAGTTGTTGTTGACATAGAAGAGGTAAAAAATATGCCTAAATGGTTGGTGCAAACTTTTAGAGATAGAAAATTAGATGTACCATTGTCATATCGTACTCGTTCACACTCTCATAGTGCTTCATTTGCATTAGAGTTTTGTACAATGGTTGTCTCTAGTCTTTCTGATGAGAATGAGCATGTTTCTTTTGATGAAGCATATAATTTCAAAAAATTGGATGACTACTATGCAATCAAAATTTGATGCTATTATGAATAACTGTACTTGTTTTTTATGTGATTTGTTTCCACATAAAAAGGCCATTGGTACTAAATACGTATACAAGCTAAAACGTAAGCCTAATGGAACAAGGGATAAGTATAAAGATAGGCTTGTTGCCAAAGGTTATGCTCAAGAGAGAGGCATCAATTTTTGGTGAGACCTTCTGTTCATAGCATCTCTATCCTTGCAACTGATGATGGTTGGAACATATGTCAGTTGGACATTTCCAAATCTATGTGCTTTTTCTGACCCAGACTAGGTTGTTTGCTATGACAGTCGTGTGTCCACCAATGGTTTTTGCTTCATGCTTGGTAACTCATTCTTGGTAGCCCTATAACATTAAGCTTAAGTGGGTCCCCGTCGGTCAAGCCAAAAAAAATCTTTTTGAATTTGAGTGAGTTGTGTACACTTGTTATAGGCTATTCCACATTGATGGAAGGACCACTGCTCTGGTTAGGGCAGGATGAGCTTCCTCTGTTTGCCTTGTTCAACCAATATTCCATTGAGGAGATGTACTCCCCTCAGTGGGATAGTGTGGCCACTTCTAGTTGTGAGGTTGAGTATAGGGCATCTTTCACTGCAATCATTGAGTGTGTGTGGCTCAGATGCCTTTTTGCTAATTTGGGTATTGGTCAATCTTCTACCAATGCCATCTTTACTGACAACCAGAGTGCATTGAGAGTTTCAAGGAACCTTGTGTTCCATGCTCACACAAAGCACATGGAGGTGCACTATCATTATGTGGGGGAGAAATTCTCTACTAGAGCCTGATCAATTTAGTTTATGTGCCCACATAGTATAATGTTGGAGACCTTTTCACAAAGGCTCTTCTTAGGGTGAATTTTGAAGGTTTTTGCAAAGATTTATTTCCACATAGTTTGACACTTCCTTATACATGAGTTGTAGCTCCTTATTCACCACATCACTCCGAGGGGGATTGGTTCATATATTTTAATAGGAGGTTTTTTCCCCAGCTTGTATATAGGCCTATAACCCTAACGGGTCACTTATCTTTGTACATTCACTTGGTAATGCATTATGTATTCTGCTATTCACAAAGCTTCTTCATCTTCCTTGTGATGTTTGTCTACTTCCACAGACCTCAAACTCCATCATCAATGGCATTCTCATTCTTGTCATTTTCATCAATCTTCATGCTTATTGTTTTATTGAGCTTCCCTATGATTCACTCCTTTGGTTTCAGTGACATTTTATGTCTTTCAAAACCTTTAAACCTCTACAAAATCTCACATTAGGAACTTAAAGTATTCCTTTTCTTTGCATGGTATGGTTTTGTGTCTTATCCATGAACATTATCATATATGGAGGGTCATAGTTTGTAGTGCTTCCTACCTTTCAATCGACTCGTGATTCATCTTATTGTGCATTTGTATCTTTTTAACTACGAAAGTCACTCGTTTTGTACTTTTATGTCTATTGGCCTAATCATATCTCTTTGATATCACGTCTAGACCCGCTTTTTTATATCTGGATGGATTTTGTGCACCCATATTATATTCAATCATCGTCTTCTAATTTATGCTTTTGCTTTCGCATTTGCTTTGATGACCCATTACATTTTTGTCCTTGCATCCTCCATTCTTCATGATTTCTATCTCAACAAATTGGGTTCATGATTTCTATCTCAACAAATTGGGTTCCACTTGTAGGCCATTGCATTTAAATTTCTGGAAAAGCATGGCACTGACATGTGCTCGCTCGTTCCTTATTTCTTTGTCATTGTTGTGTGTGTGTGTGTGTCGTTTCTCTAGTGGAAACACATAACGTATGGAGCCTTCTTTAATCGGTGGTCCCTCGTATAACAGTGGATGTAGGAGTCCAAACGATTCGTTTGCAAGGACAATCTCATAACCTCTTGGAGCAATATCAGCTTAAGCTAAAATACTTAATTACTACTTTTTCCCTCGAAGTCTCACTTCCATTATGCTTCTATTATACTTTCAGCATAGAATCCCTTCTATTGATGGTTCTCACTTAGTCCAATACCTTCGTCGAGACAAGTCGAGGTATGAGTCTGAAAAGATTATAACTTATATAGCATGTGTTTAGTCGAGGGTATATGTAGTGGTAACACCTTGAATCTCTACAGAGGAGATTTAGGACTTAAGATAAACGAATTGGCTTGACATGAAGCATTCAATCCGAGGTATAAAAGGAGCCTCTTGACTCCATGTGTTTTTTCTTTCATTATTTCCAACCTATAAGAAGATTATGCCGTGGGATTGTATATGCATCTCCCCACCCTCCCTCTCTCTCTCTCTCCGCATATATATATATATATATATATATATATATATATATATATATATATATATATATACACACACACACATATATATATATATATATATATCACGTAGCATCAAATCTATAAATATACGAACCAACTTAATTTCCAACGCTCTTTTGTCTAAAGTCAAACCCTAAATTCTTTCAATATCTGTTTCTTATAGATCTCTTTTCTTGAAGGTCACTTAAGTGAACAACAAGCAAATCCTTATATGCTTTTCAATCCTGTCGTACTATTTTCTTCCTAACTCTTCTATAGTTTTCTTGTCTTTCCAGTCACACATATGAGCGAATACAAGGCGGTGTTTCCCTACTAGATTGATCTAAGGTGCATATTTTCACATTAAAGTATATCTTTATTTGATTATTTTCTTAATGACAAGTACATCGCAATCGGGACCATTGACATCGTTGTGAAAGACGAGACGGATGCTGAACAGTACAGTAGTCTTATTAGCCCACCTATTGTATTTAGTTAGTCCACCTATTGTGAAACCCCTATATCTAAAAAAAATTGTGCCTTTTGACTTAACATAAAAAAAGTCATTATGCAAGATGTTGTAGCTTCTCTCCATTTTATACAAGATGTTGTAGCTTCTCTTCATTTTGTGCCTATTATACGAACGACATTTCTCTATGTACTCACATGAACATTATGCATTGAAAGTATGTGCATTCTTTGCTGTCGGTATTTACATGAAAATTTATGACTTAGTTCTCCTAATCATATATTCTATTTACAAGGAAAATCCTGTTGGAATTTATCTGTTTTTCATGCATTATCTTTATAAAGAATGATTTTGGTTCTGAGATGGGTATTTGTCATTATTTTATTAGCCGAAGAAAGAAATCTCATGTATTTTTGGTTCACGTGACTAGATCAATTTTCCTTTTTTTGTTTCAAAAAAATCAGTGACATTTTTTCTGTAAATTTCTAATGTTTGTCAATTTTCCCATTCCATATATCCTCGTGCCTCTTTGTTTCACTAAATAGTCGATTTATTGGGGAGGTTTTGGCTTGTTTAATATGGTGCTATATATGCCTTATTACACTTCTCATATATAGTGAGTGAGGAGATGGTACGCATATTAATTGTAAAAAGAAATCTACTATGTATGATAAGAGCTTTTATGGAACCAAAAGTTTGCTTCCTCTAATCTTTCCTTTCGGAGCAATAAAAACACTTGATTCGGAGCAGGCAATAGAGAGCCCACTTATACGAACGATGACGATGATTTAAGTAGAATTCGATAGAATGGTTATGTCTACCATATTATTGCACTTGGTAGTTTATTCGCTTCAATGTCATGGGCACACTTCAAAACAAAGTATGACATAACACTTTTGAGAAGGAAATTTCTCAAAACAATATATTCGAGTATGCTTTGCATTATTCTCTTCTTCTAACCCTCATACGCACTTCAATCAACAATCAACTCTTATAAGTTTGGTTGTTGCAATGATTGTAGCCCTTTGGGGATGGATTCATCCATGGTGAGGCATGTGAGTAGATTGGTGTTACCATGTTGCAATTTCCGGTTATCCTCCATGGAGCCTTGCATATGTTATTTCATGATTTTCATTTTTTTTTCTGGAAGCAACACTCTCTGTATTCATTGTTTATACTTCCTCTTACATTTCAAGACGTTTTCTAGTCTCTCTCTATGTGCCTTCCTTAAAACTTCTATAACGTTTTCTAGTCTCTCTCTCTATGTGCCTTCCTTAAAACTTCTATATCAACCACTATATTCTTTAGACTCGCTACTTCATTTTGTAATTGTTGGCATACAAGCTATGAGGAAACCACTATATTCTTTAGACTCGCTACTTCATTTTGTAATTGTTGGCATACAAGCTATGAGGAGACAGAGCAGTCAAGTACAATCCGGCATATAAGAGGCCCAATCATTTTTTCATAATTTATTTTCAATCAAAAGTGATTTTCATCACTACACAAACATTGTAAATACCGTTGATGATAGATTAAAACTCCATTTTGTTCAAGCCAAGGAGTCTTGAAGCTTGAGGAGTATTAGTACTTGCGTATTAATTTTAATAATTTTCTAATTCTTTGAGCCCTCAAATGAGCCCTGGAACCTAATTTTTAATTAGGCCAGACACTAGGTCTGGATAGGGCCAAAACCTAGTAAAAAACTATAAAAAGAGCTAGAGAGCTCATTTTTTAGGTTAGCTTGTTAGAGTTTTGAGCTATTGTAAGAGACTTTTTGAGTAATACAAAGAACTCCATTGTTCCTCTCTTTGTTCTTTCCTTGTGTGCGCGTGTGTGTATGTGTGTGCATGCTTGTGTGCTTCTCACTCACACACGTGCCATCACTTGCTCATAGTCATCATACTAGTCCTCACATCTCCATGGATTGACAATTATGAGGTGGACCTCCTCACATTGGTACTTGCCATTGTGCTAGAGTGACACCAAATCGGCACCGTTGCCGGGTAGAGAGCTTCGAGGACGAGCATGTGATAGTAAGACATAGAGTTGTGGCATTGGAGTCATAGGTATTTTCCTTACTTTTCATCATTTTTTCTTATTTTCATCATCACCAGCATCATCCTCACCACCTCCCACCTCCATCTCCACCTTCACAAAAATTTCAGTTTTTTGTTCATATTCCCCTCCCCACCTCATTTCTCTCATTTCACTTGTGAGAGAGAGCCAGAGAGGCCTTGTGTGCTATCTATTTCTTGTGTGTTTTTGAGCTTTTGTTGCAGGATCTAGAAATCGAAGAATAAGCAATTCTTTTTTTCAAAAAAGTCAACCATCAATTGATGTCTTGAATATAGACTTGGAGTCAAAAGATGAAGAAAATATCAACAAATGAAGTTTGAAGATAGGGCATATTCAATAAATGAAGACTTGTACACATATGTACATTAAAGTTGTAACTAGCTCACTTATACTTTCATTATGGTCATGAGCTTGTATATATATGCCTATATGTACAAGTAGAAAGTTGCAATAATTATGAGAGAGCATGAGCTGAGAAGAATTAGAATTTGTACGAGTCATTAGACACTTTTAGAAGTGAAGAAGATCTCTCATTATTTAGATGTAAAACTTTCAGAATAGAAGAAAAATTACGACCGATCTTTTGCTAAGTTCTCCTTCTGTGTTTAATCTTTTGTGAAATGCTTTTGTATAAGTCTAAGTCTATAGTTGATTTACCTCTGTACAAGTTTTTAGATCCTAATTGTGATCAGGCTGAGAGAATTGAGAGTAGGAACATTTACATGTATAAATGAGAACAAGTGAAGTTTGCAACAGGTGCAAATTTGATGCTAAAGTTTTGGTCAGTTCTCCTTCCACAGTGTAAAGTTTTGAGCAACTAAGCACTCATTCTTTAAGTTGGTAGGTAAGCTACCTATGGCTAAAAGCATTTGAATAAATGGGTTGTACTTTGAGAGAACTATGCATTAAAATTTATAGGTGTCAAAGTTGACTATAGAAAAGTATAGTTTTAGACATAGGTGGATTGTTTGGATCATTTCTCAAGATCTATTGAATCTTTTGAGATGTTTTAACTTGGAGAAGGTGCGCAATCTTTAGCCAACACGTTTTACAAAGTTTCATCAGAAACTTTAAACATTTGATCAATCAATTATTGAGTTAAGTGCAGTAGACTTTTCTGAGTAGTGACTATCTTCACAGTTAGTGCAAATTTTGATAGTTTGATATTAATCTTCCAAAATTGATCAAGGTTTTGAGTTATTCTTGATATAGAAATGTTGTAACATCAAGGATAGCTTGTTCTTTTGGAGATTAACACTCTCCATCAGGGTATGCAATCAATTTTTATTATGTGTGATAAGATTGATTCTCCTCAAGACATTCTAGGTTCTTATTCCTTGAACTCTTCATCTATGTCTTGAATGTCCATCTCAAAAATCATGGATCCGGATTCATCCGTTTTGTCAAGTACACTGGCCACTATGTACATGGTTTTCCTACTTATCTATGTATGAGCTCGCTTCAAATTTAACTACTTGGCATTCAAGTCTGACATGCTGATCTAGATTCTTAAGTTGGACTTTTGATCTCCTAAAGTCACCCTTATAGATGCGAGCACCTAGTCGGTTGCTTTGTATATACTCCAATTGAGTCTTATAAGGGCCTTCTGGTGTTTCTAAATAGGATACACCTAAACTACCCACTGGTCTCTCCATGTTATATGACATCTCTGAATCACTTGTTTTTAAGCTTACTATGTAGGGGTAGTCGCTCAACTACTGAGCCCAAGACCTTGTAGTGAGATTGACATTGGCTTCTGATGACCTGACACTCCGTCACTCAACTTTGCCTATATGATTTCTCGACCTAAGGTTCATGAATTTATCTCCTCATGTTACCCAATTTACATACGTATGAATGGTTCTTTATGTACTAATTAATTCTCCCTTGTCATTTATTTTTAGTTTTTGTTTCGTCCAAATGAGCCTCATCAAGTATAGAATTTTGTTGCTTTGATAAGTTGTACTAGCATCAATTTTATGTTCTTTTCTCCTTTTGATTTCCATATTTTGAACTTCAATCCCTTAGAGTTTCTTTGACTTATGTTCATATCATCTCTCGAGCCTAAACTCTATGGCTATGCCTTATAAACAATGAAATTAACAATGGAGAATATGGTCACTTACGTCCTTGGGTTCCACTCTAGCTAAGCACCCAAATGCACTCTTGATCCGATGACATGCCTTCTCAGCTTTGCTTCTCACTTGTATATTGGTATTTCTAGTAACCATTGGCACCAAAGGCCCTACAGACAAATGAATAACTAAAAGAATAGAAAAAATTGTTTCAAAATCAAAAAACCCTAATTTTGTCAATTCAGGTGGGCTGTCTTGATGGCAAAGCAATTACGATGCGGTGATACCATCGTGATGGTCCGATCAATACGTGATGTCACGATGGCGCAAGGCTATCATGATGGTCTGAGGAATTGCAATGGGATGGAGCCATCACAATGGCATGAGCCTATCGTGATGGTTCAAGGAGTCACCTCTCTATGCAAGTTACTATTTTGGCTGTTTCTAAAAGAAAACTGTGTCAAACATTCAATTCCATAGGTTTTGATATGGGACAAAGTGATGGGTATAAATGTACAAAGATAAATGATCTATTAGGGTTATAGGCATATATACAAGTCGGGGGTAAAAAACCTCCTAAATAGGGAAAAAAGCGCCCAAGCAGTCCTAGTGTGTTCACACACATATTTACCATAATATATCAACAAATCCCCCTTGGGAGTGATGCCATGAACAATGAGCTGGCACTCATGTATAAGGAAGTGCCCAAACACACATGACTCATGCTCACACACATGCACACAAAAAATTCAAAAAAAAATTCTCATAAGATTTAACAATTTAGTTTTAATGAAGGTCACAGATAGAAATAATAATAAGTGATTTGTATGAATATTCTATCCCTTTTGTTGATCTTCTAGTGAAATGGCTACTTGATTGTAACCAAAGAACCCATCTAAGAAGCTACACACTTCCTTGCCTACTACCCTTTCTAAGAGATGCTCAGTGATAGGAAGCGGATAACTATCTCTGATAGTGGCTGCATTAAACTTCTTCAAGTTAATGCACACACGCAATTTTCCATTCTTTTTTGGCACCACTACAATGGGGGATACCCATTCAGTGTGCTTGATTTCATAGATAAATCCAGCGTCAACCAAGCGATCTATCTTTTCTTTGATTTTGGTAGCATAGTTGTCATTGTATGTGTAAGGCTTCTGTTTAGAGGGTTTGGCCTCTGAGGTCATGGGGATCGTATGTGAGCATATGTTAGGGTCTACACCTTTCAGGTCCTTGTAACTCCATGCAAACGCATCTCTATATTCTCGTAGTAAGGCTATCAACTCCTGCTCCTCATCTTCACTTAGGTCATGTCCTATGTATGTGCATCACTCTTCACCTTTCTCTATGGTCACTATGATTTTCTTTGTAGTTTCTTTGTTATCATAGGCCTCTCCTATGACAGCTTCACGTTTAGGCATTCTTACCATAACTCTCCTATCTTCTATTTCACATTTCTTGAAATTATCAGGGACCTCAAACAAAGATTTTTCTTCCTCTAGTGTGACTTCTCTCTTCTTCCTCTTCTTGCCTTCGTTATTAGTGGTCACTTGTGTGGTTAATCTCACCTCATTCATAATTTCTTCGTGTCTATGAGGGTGAGTTTCTACTTCATAAAAATATTCCTCGTCTGATGCAAAGGGTGGGTCCATAATGATTGACTCTAGATCGGAGTCACTTGCATCCTCGAATGCATCAGTGCTAGGTTCACATTCTTCACATGATTGGCTCTATTGTGAAGACTGAAATGTCATAGCCATCCTCGTCACAATGGGGTGTCCATTGCTCTTCATTGATGGCTACATCCATAGTTGCTAAGATTTCTGTCCAACCATGAGGCTCATACTCTTCGTCGTGAAATACTACAGGTGCATAGGCTAGGTCTTGAATTGATCTATGAGTTTCTTTCGCACCTACCTCTCTTGCCTTTTCCCTTTTCTCTTCCTCTTCGACCACTTTACACATCCATAAGTGAGCGTCTTCATGCATCCATGAGGATCCTGATCCTATGGAATGCACTGACTCTGTATCATCTGTGGCTCTATGGATGGGATTCCATTGAATGGGGGGCACATCTCTATGAGAGAAATTTTTGAGATTCACTTTGGTTGTGACACCCAAGTGTTGCAAATACAAAGAATTTGTTCCCCAATCCTGTACTACTTGCAATTGTCTGAAGAATAATCTTCCCAGAATCATCTCGTAGGCTTGATTTTTGCTAAAGTCACATAGCAAATGTATGTTCAAACTCTACACCACAAGTGGTGAGAGTTATCCCTTCTAGTAGTCCTAAAGGTCTCTCAATGTGACCATCGGCCATTTGCAACTTCATTCTTGTTGGCCTGAGTGCTAGCTTGCCCCAACACTTCCATAGGGTAAGTGGTAGCAATTGCAACTCCTGCACCTGAGTCCAAAATTGCCTTGGTTGTGTAACCCTGATGAGTGATAGGGAGGTAGGTGTTTCCTTCTTCTCCTTCGCTCATGTCTCCTATCTTGTCCAAGGGTATTTTTGGCATTGTCCTGTGAGATCCTACCTGGGAACGAGGTTTTGCTACATCTGACACTTGCTTGGCTATATGTTTTCACAACTCAGGCTTAACCTTGAGTAGCTCTTCTAAAGTGAGATTGCACTGCACTTTAGTATTCTTCACTGCCTCAGTGTTCCTAGGTATGATTGAGTCTTCATTTCTTATCATGACCGTGGGTGCTCTCATACAAGTAGACTTTGCTTCCCATGGGCATGTGAAATGGGGTAGTTCATGTAAGAAATTAGACTCGAAGTCTAATCTCTCATGAGATTGGGCACTCTTTTGCTCTCCATAAATGGAAGGAATGTCTTGTGGGAATTGATCATACACATCATCCACAAGTTCTATTGGAGGAGGATCTTCACTTTCTTTAGCCCATTTATCTTCTTGAATCTCTCGCAGGAATTCTGGTGAATACTGATTCATAGAAGAAGAGGTGTCTGGTTCAGTGGAGTTAGGCACATAAGCTTCCTAGGGAGGAAAGCTTATTCCATCACTTGCACTCTCCTTAGAATGGGCGGTGAATCCTTTTCCAGACTTTGCAATTAACCTCTCCAATCTATCTAATAGACCATCAAAATGCAATGGTGTTCTAGTGGAGCTAGAGCAGTTAAAGAGGTGACTGGCCTCAAACATGGCTTGAGCCAATTCTACCATCTTAGCACAAAATTTTGTTCTCTCTATCTCTAGATCGGCTCTATGGTAACATTTTTCATGATTTGTCACATTTGGCCCTTCCTGGATTCTGGCCTGATATGCCCTAAGCATCATGTCTCGGTCCTCGGGAGTGGGATATGCTAAGACTGATCCTACTCTAGGGGGTGGTGGAATTGTGTGAGGTGGGATTGGCGGTGGTTGATTAGATGGAGATGGCAATGGTGGTGGCAGAGTAGTGTGAGGGTGAGTTCAATTATCTTGGCTTTCGTTTCTCTTAAAATTTCCTCGAGTTCACTCATCTTCTTTGAACATTGCCTTTTCATTCTTTCCCGGCTATCCTTCCAAGCTCTGGTCCTCTTCCTAGTTATGCTCTTGGTTTCACTAACCTCAAAACTTTTTTCCTGGCCTAAAGCTTGGTTTTGTTGCAAAACTTGAGCTCTAGTGACCACGTGCACTAGGGTTGTGGAAGTTGAACTTCTTGTAAAGTCTACTATTAACCCAATAACATTGATAGGAGCGATTTTTGGCATGTTGATGGGGTTCTTGGGATACTCTCGTAACAAATGTTCCTTTCCACAATCGGGGCAAAAGCCTTGAGTTGTCACAGATTGGGTTTGTGTAGGTGCCGGTAGAGGGCAATCACAGATGAGGTGATCTCCTTGACATCAGTAGCATGGTCCTCTAGGAAATGGAGGTCTTACTGCCTAGGTTGAGGTCTAGGGTTGGGGTTTGCGTACATGACATTTGCATACTCCGGCTCCCAACTAGGTTCACTCGGGTCTTCATAATAGTAGGACTCATTATGCTCAGGTGATTGCATGTAGTAAGCCTGTGGGTTGTCAACATGAGAGGACTCAAAACTATGATTGGTTGGGTCACTTTCTGATAGCAATGGTGTTACTGGGACTATGGATCTATTCATATTTTCTTCTACATATGCATATTTCACTGGAATCACATTGGTTGGAGTAGGGGGTTGCTTCGCTAGAACTGGTTGAGGTCTCTACTGCCCTTGATAGGGTTGCTTAGGCCTACCGTACTATTGTGGTGGGTACTAGCTCTGGTATCTGCCTTGTTGTGGATATGGCTGAGGGTAACTTTGCCTGACAATTTGTTTGTTATAAGGGCAGTCTTGTGCGGTGTGATTGGTGTACCTTCACTCTATGGTGCAGTACTGGCTACTAGGATTCACTTGGGGTTGGGCCATAATGGGACATACACTCGCCATATGGTCTCCTCCACAAGTATAGCATCGTTTTCTTGGGGCAAATCTATGAATTTTCTTGCTAGAAATGCCTACTTTTTGAGCAACCTTCTCTGCTAGATCCTCAATCGACATGGATTGTGAGGAAGCGAGGCTAGTAGAACTATCTGAATCTTTATAGATCTTTGAGAGCTCTAATTCCTCCCCTAGATTATCTTCGATGTCTATGCACATGCGTACACACTCTTCGATGGATATCGGGTCCTTTAAGTACACATATGATCTTAGTTTGGTACTTAACAATCCGTCTAGAAATAAGGCCACTTGTTAGGTTGGAATGGGTAACTCTGGAACAGGGAATCTCTCTAGGTATTGCCTAAACCTTCTTCCTGTGAGCATCACTATCTCTTGAGGTGTTTGCTTGAAGATCAGGGAGGATGTGTTATGTCTAATACCGCTCTTGGAAAACTCAGTGATGAATGCTTCAAGGAGTTGGTCTATATTTCTGAACTGGCCTTGGTGAAGCGGTTGAAACCAAGTCAAGGTGGTGTTTTTGAGAGTTAGGCCAAAAGCATTGTATTGAGTGAACAAGTCTTCAGCTTGCTCAGCTCTCAAAACTTGCCTAAACTTTGCTACATGGTCATACGGGCCTCTTGTGCCATCGAAGCAATTCTTCATGGAATTAACCAATTGCGTGGGCCTTAAGGTTCTAGCGTGTTCTCTAGGCCTTGGCAAAGGGAATTCGTCTGCATTTCTTAGATTCCTTGGGTCCCTATGTCTCTCCCTATCCATCCTATCCGTCCCTGTCCTCGTTTTTTCTCTTCCTAGCGGGTTAGCAAAGCTCACCTCAGGTCTATCTCTACTCTGTTCTCTTTGAGTCCCATGAGCTTGAGATGTTCCAGCTCCTTGGTGACTATAAGACACAGTGGACCGAGGTTGGGGAAAAACAAATTCACCCTTCCAAGTGTATGCGTGTCTTCCATGCTCTGAGACCACAAAGATACTCTCAGAAGCATCATCTAGGTAGGTCACTTTGCATGGGCTATCACGATCTTTGAATTCATAGATGGTGAGTGCTCCCACTTCGTTAGGCTTCTCCGGCTTATACCTCCAAAAAGCCTCATCTGTCTCTCGATTCACGAGAAAATCTATGCTCCTATTGTCCTAGGGAACCCACTCTGGAGTGATTATTCTCGTTAGAATTGACTTGCCTTGAGGGGTTTTTGGCTCTTTTTCTAAGTTTCCTTGCTCTATGTCACCTAGTTTAGGTTTAGATTATGTTGCCAAATTCATCCATTCTCTCAAGTTGGCTGGTGACCACATACATTGTTCCTTCTTTATCTAGATATGCTCCATTTTTGAACTTGACTACCGGATGTTCTAGTCCATGCGGTTGATCTAGGTTTTTAATCTGGACCACAGATCTTCTCAGGCCATCTTCATAGATGCGAGCACCTAGACGATTGGTCCTGATATATTCCAATTGAGTCTTGTAAGGTCCTTTTGGCTTTTCCGGGTATGCCACTCCTGAACTACCTACTGGTCTCTCCATGTTATAGGATATCGCAGAATCGCTTGTTTCTGAACTTAGAGTGTATGGATAATCACTCAATTACTGGGCCCAAGACCTAGCAGTATGATTGACACTAGCTTCAGAAGACCTGAGGCTTTGTCTATCTCGGCCTAAGTGTCTTCCTGACCTTAGCTTCATATGTCTGGGTTCTCTACCCTCTAGTCCCAAGTACAATCTCATTGCACATTAGTTCGTATCAATCACTTTGTTCTTTTTAGTTGATTATTGTGTTAGGCCTTTCCTTGAAATCACGTCATCATGAATACTTAAGTGAATTTCACACTCGATAATTGATCGATTCAAGTCTACTTTTGTCCCTTAGAGTTTTCGCCTTTAAGACCTCCTTAATGCTTGTACTTAGTTGATTAGTTTTCTTGGACTTGATTCATGCCTAGCGTTGCTCTAATTACTCACCACACCTAAGTCGCACTTAGCCTAAGCTAGGAATTGACAAAGGAGGGTTGAGAGAACTTCCAACCTCCAATCACTTGTTGCTTAGATCGCTACACAAGCCCAGGAAGCCTTCTCCCTAGCTTGTTATCTACCCTTGCTAGCTTGCTTGGGATGCCTTAATTGCTCACACTGTTCCTGTGAAGGTTCACAAGTTAATATTGCTCTTCATCACAGTGAGTTGATAGACACACATTAAGAAGTATAGCCCCCTTTTGGAACAGCTCACTATGCCCCCAAAATTCCTATGATCACCTGTTCCCACCTATCCACGTAGGATTCTCAACAAGCTTTCCAATGAGACCAAAATCTCATCAATTGGAGTTCGTATGGTGAAGTTAGGACCATTCAGACACTTGGGGTTAAAACAGGTTCTCAGGTTTCACGAATTTATCTAAGGTTTTCTAGTTGTTTTTCCCATTTATAAGACTCTAAGGTAGTCCCAATTTGTCAAAGATCAAGCTCAAAATTACCACAATTACACCCCCAAAAAATTATGCATAAAATCGGTGTATCGCGATAACTTAGGTCGGTGTGTCACTATAGGTCTGTGTGTCACGATAGGTCGATGTGTCGCAATAGACTGGTGTGTCGCGATAGGCGGGTGTGTCACCATAGGCAGGTGTGTCGCGATAGACTGGTGTGTCGCGATAGGTTGGTGTGTCGCAATAGGTGGGTGTGTCCCGATAGGTGGGTGTGTCGCGATAGACGGGTGTGTCGCGATAGGTGAGTGTGTCGCGATAGGCGGGTGTGTCGCGATAGGCGGGTGTGGCACGATAGACTGATGTGTCGTGATAGGTCAAAATATGGAGAATTCTAGTGATCAAGCTAGTGATCCTGGAAGCTCTCGGTCTGCGTTGTGTCATGGTGCACTCAGAATCGTGATAGGGTCGACTTTTTGGTGTGTCACGATAGCTCAAGGTCGATGTCTCGGGGCTTGCACATATGAATTCCGTACCTGTAGAGCTTGCTAGGGATGGTGATGCTGCTGAAACCTGCAAGAATCATGCAAGAAACACACAAAAACAGCAAAGCACTATCGCTCTCTCTCAAACTCTCACTATGCAAATGAGGTGAATGAAATGGGAGTAGGAATATGAAAGGAAGATGCAGATGGTGTGGAGCAGAGATGGAGATGGAGATGGAGATGAAGATGAAAAAAAAATTAGTGAAAAATAAGAAATAACCTACTACTTACCTTTCCAATGCACCCTCTCTATGTCTTACCATCACACGCTCGTCCTCAAAGCTCGATCCCTAGCAACGGCGTCAAAATTTGGTGTAGCTTAGTGATGAGTAGCACCTCCTTTAATGTGAATCGGAGAAGACATGAGGATGGTATGAAGACCTCGAACAAGTGACGGCACAAGTGTGTGAGTGAGAAGCACACAAACATGCACACACATACACACACATGCGCACACAAGGCAAGAACAAAGAGAGAGACAATGGAGTAACTTCTATTGCAACAGAGTTCTCATACAAGTTCAAATCTACAACAAGTTACCCTAAAAAATGAGCTCTCTAGCTCTTTTTATAGTTTTTGACTAGCTTTGGCCCTATTCAAACCCAGTGTCCAGCCTAGTTAAAAGTTAGGTTCCTATGCTATTTTCGAGGCTCAAATGAGCTCTAAAAATTATGAAACTTGGTAGGCAAATACTTCTAATGCTCCTCAAGCTTGAGGACTCCTCGGCTTCCAAAAAATGGAGCTACAAAAAGGTCAAATGGTATTTACAATGGTTTTTAGTGATGAGAATCACTTTTAAAATAATTTGAGGATTGAAAAAAATTGATTGGTTGCCTCAGTGCTAGATCTGCGTGTATGCCCGTACTTGCTTCTTCCAAGATGCCAACATGCTATCATAGGCATGTTCTCCCCAACCAACACTTGAATATTAACATCACTCTAAATTCTAGGATTTGACTAGATATTTGCTAGTTTAGGAGGTCTAGCAACACTTGAAGAAACACTAAAACCTAGCAATGAATCTCTAGTTTCACTTCTTGGAAACATTCTCATCACATGTGGATGAGCACTCTCTGGACCTCCATTCACATTACTTCTTCTCACATGACCATCTGCCAATGCTTGCCCCTCAACAGTCAGATGTTTCAATTTGCATGTCATTTTGAGCTTGTCTAGGGGATCTATCCATTCGCACATGCCTTGAATTTAAGTCGGAATACTCTAGAGAATCCCCATTAGGTAAATATGTGTCTGTATCTTGTAGAGGACTTTGCTGCATGCCACTCAAATCCATCATAAGATTACCCACTTGCATAGCCCCATGATTATTATCTGTGACCAAAATGCAGGCCAAATCCATGCAAGAGCAGAAAAAGATGATTTAGAATTCAATGCAAGTTAATTCCCCTTTTGATTTGAATTAGAGATTGGCTTCTATAGAGGGACAAATAATATTGCAGGATGAGGATAATGTGCATATCCAGGTGAAGTAGCATGAGCCATCAAACAATATGGTGCATCTAATCCATTCACCTCAACCATGAGCAAAAAAGGGGCACCATTAGGATGGAAATGTACAACATGTAATGACCAACTAGTTCACAACACAATGTTAGGAGCAGCATCTTCTGCATGCCTATTGTACTGTCATATGTAAAGCTTGTGTCCTAATGCAATATCCAATAGGTCCCGTTGAGCATGGAAAGCAATTGATGCAATAGGTCTATAAAAGTCATGTGAAGAAATGAAATTAGCAATATTCACATCCCATATCTTTACTTCATCATCAAGACTCCCACTTGCCCATACATCTAATCTGCTTGGATGAAAGTGCATCACCCAAGGAGTTTGATGATGACCACATAACATTTTAAGACACAATCCAATTTTGCAGCATATTATCTTCAGTGTGATTGCCATGAGTAGATGCGATTATAGTTCCATCTGGACTGAATGCAACAACTATAGTTGATCAAGGTGGGAAACCTCAAGTTATATAAAAGTTTGAAGTCCTTCTCTCAAGGCCCAAAGCAAACCCCAATTATTATGCATCATAAGCCTTAAAAGTCCCTACCATTTGGAGAAAATAAGGGCCTGATCAAAATGCCAGCATAAAGTGATGCCTCCTGCTTAAAAAATCTAATAATTCCCCTGTGATAATGAAAAGTCTACCTCAAATCAGTAGAAGAGCAAGAAGGGTAGATGAAGGGTGCGACTCAAATTGACAACGTCCGTGGAATAGATCTCCCAAGAAGAAAACCTATGAGTGAAGAGAAAGGAGTAGAAGGTCTACAAATGTCGACTGTTGGACACCCCAAAGTTTCTAGGTGCCCTTTGTCAAAATTCTACCACACTTCTTCACCACTTGTATCAACAGACTACTCCGTTGCCCCCCCCCCCCCCAAATTAGCACCATGCAAAAAATTTGTGGGTTGAACATGCAATAAAATCACTTAATGATCAGGCTTGAGGTAATTTGCCACTGCCATTTCACAACAAATGCACTCTTATCACTAAGATCTACAACAACAAATACTTTATAGTTCCCTATGTGTAAAGAGGGTGGTGGCATCCTGACATAACTGCAATGATTTTGGCTCTAATAACAATCCAAATCCAAGGATTAGATGCCTGTGATGATTTGCCACTATGGAACTCTCCTGAGTCCTCCTTTTTCCTTCATTAGCTACACAAAAAAAATCAAAAAAATACCAATAGACATCCCCCCTCTTCCACTCTTAGTTAGGGGATGAGAAAGAGAGAGAGAGAGAGAGAGAGAAGGAGAGAGAGAGAGAGAGAGAGAGAGAGACAAGGGGAGAATTAAGTTTTTTCTTTTTTTTTTCTTTTTTATGTCTTTTCCTCCACGCACCCACCCCCTCTGGTTGACACGCCACTCCTCCCACAAATGCACCCGTGCATTTTTTTTGCCTTTTTCTTCTTTTCTTTTCCTTTCTTTTTTTTCCCAAAAAAATCTATGTTCATTATACAAACAAACACAAGCATAGGCAATTGTACTAAAGGGCCATTCTATTTTATGTGTCTAAAGTACTCTTATGCTTGCTTTGGTTTCTCATGTTCAGTATATCCCTTAATTAAGATGTTCCAAGATGCAACATTTGTACAAGGAAGTTCTTCAAAGACTTGCTAAGCTATTTTTAGGGTTTCCCCAAATCAGCATACATATCTACCAAAGCATTGCCAAATAAGAAGTCCCCAAAAACTCGACAACCTACTGATAGAGAATAATATCACATGCATCTTCAACATCATGAAGATTCAACCATAAACTTGTTTCCATAGGAGTTGAATAGGTTTGCAATCTTCAAGGCCAAAACACTACAATAATGTGTCAATATATTTTGTTTGACATGGAGTTATTACATCATCAACCTCGAAAAATTGAATGCCCAAATAGTGACGCAAACACCCCAAATCTGATATCTCAAAAGAGGCATGCAAATCAGCCTTAAAATCAACAATATGCATCTCATTAGGACCAGTGAGCAACATGTCATCAACATAGACAACAATGATCAGAAGCACATCATTCCCACACTTAACGTATAAGGTGCTCTTAGTTGGACTAGTCACAAACCCATGTGCAATCAAGTAGGCATGTATCTTTTCACACCATGCACGTTGTGCTTGCTTTAAACCATATAATGCCCTTTTTTACCTATACACTTTCTTTTCATTCTCTTTTTGCACAAAACCATGAGGCTGAAATATATACACTTCTTCATGTAAGTCCCCATTCAAAAAATGCAGTTTTAATGTCCAACTAATTTACATTCCAACCATGATGAGCTACAAGTGCACAAATGCTATGAATAGTGGTCATTCGACATGTGGGTGCAAAGGTCTCATTCAAATCAATGCCTCTCTCTTGAGCATAACCTTTTTCAAAAAGCCTAGCTTTATACCTATCAACTGCTCCATCATGCTTATGCTTCAAGTGTATACCCATTTTAGTGCCAATGACCTTTTTGCCTGAAGGCAAATCACATAAAGACCAAGTACCATTCTTCTTAATAACATCATATTATAATTCAAGAGCAGGCATCCAATTTTTTGAATTTTGAGCTTTATCAAAAGAAATAAGCTCATTCTCATCACAAGGACTAGAGGTAGTCATTGCATAGCAATAAGATGCAAAACAACCACTATGAGAGCATGAACAAGTATGATATGACATCTAATTTGTTATCTCGCAAAGTCTGCAATAGCTATTTGGGCATAGTTTCTCCCTCCTCTATATCAACCCTCTTATCAATGAGTGCATCATGTAAAACGTGTATCAGATGGAAATGGAATGATCTACGTCATCATGTGAAGCCTGTAAAGGCTGATAAATTACCTCATTTGGATCAGCACTTCACTATCCACTTGTAAAAAGAGGCAACAAAGTGTCATACACATCTTTGGAACTAATGGATGTCTCCTTAGTACATGAAAGTAATGGCTGAATTGCATCTTGCACAAAAGCAACATCAAGATTAACCGAAATGCGTTTATTTTATGGATGATATAGTCAATATCCTTTGCTTTAAGAATTGTACCCAACAAAAATACATGCTTTTCAAAAGCAATCCCAATGGGAAATACCATTTAGTCTAGAGAGAAAAGGAAGACATAAAGGTATGGTTATGACACTTCGTTGGTTTCTAAGCATTCTATTTACATAGATCAACTTTGGCCTACACCATCACGATTGGGTGCCACATCATGATCCTCTGGCACCATCGCGATCATCCCTTCCCAAGAGTGGTGAAACTTGTCTTACCTTGTTCCAGAGCTCCCTACACGTGCATCTAGCCATCAATGCATGGAAAAGACCCTTCAATGCCTATCTATGGGTCAAAGTGCAGGAATGTGAACATTAACATAGCTAACTAGTAGCTAATGGCCATGCAACTAATCGATTGTCTCATTAACAGTTTGAAAAGTGGGCTTGCAACAATCCCAAATTGATCGAATATACAAATCATTTTTTTAATGAAAAATTTTCCACTTTAAATTCGCTCCTTTCATGCATTCAATAGTGTACATCTCCCACTCTCTCATCATTCTCCTTCGTCCTACTAGCAAATACAACGATGGTAAAGCAGATAATCGACCATATCCACAAACAATACGGAAGTGTAGAAGAGTTTGCAACATAGAAGAAATTGGTAAAGGATAGACTTGACCATCTCCAAGTATAGCACGGAAGCGTACAAGCATTCACAGTGTAGAAAAAGTCGGTAAAGCATAGGCTCGATCATCTCTGACTACAACAGGGAAGCACACAAGCATTATCATAGGAGAATCAAGCAATTCAAGTGTGGGCAACGATTTAGGTCAAGCATCAAAATCAAGGTAGACATTAGATTGTGTAAATATCTGGTTCTATTAGCGCATGCAAAAGCATCTTTTTTGCAAGGTTAGAATGGAGCAGGAAATAGAAGAGACATCGACCATGAGATGTATGTCGAGAATCGTTGAGGTGATGGTTCCAGCAATTCATTCATAACGAGGTGCGACAATGTTATTTCAATGTTGATTGTCTCCTTACTCAAGCATTCTCGACCATAGTCTTTTCTGCAAAATGAACTATCCCTTATTGGTGTCGACTCGGCAATCGTTTTAGACAAGATGATAAGTGAATCAGAATAGCTTTTAGTCTTCAAATTAATGAGAGAATGTGGAAAGGTAAAACTGAAACATGTTAGGTCAGTGCACTATGACAATGCTATGGTGCTGCACCACGCAAATCCTCTGAACTATGAGCTTAGTGTATTGTTTGCTAAAGGGTTTTCTACAGTCAATTAACAGTGAAGAGTATAAGGTCGCATGGGACTTTGTCTTTGAAGCTTCAGGCAAAAGATGCAAGACGATGTTCACACTTCAACAAAAGATGCAAAGATTTTTAGGATCCACATATGCTGTTGATGAACAAGATTCAGAATCTTGAATGGAAAATTGGTTTTGTGAATAAAAACAACGTAGTGTGCCATGGATGAAGCCCTCAGCTAGCCACTATAAGGCAGCAATTGATGAATGTGAAAAAATGTTGTCTTTTCTTCATGCAAGAGTCGAAGAAAAGAAAGGACGATTGGAAAGCTTGAAGGTTGAATTGGATAAAGTTTAGTTCATGAAGGCAACTGAATCAAAATTGGCTACAGTAGTGCAAGAGATTAGGAATAAATCATTGGAAGCAAGAAACGAACTTGCAGGCCATGTGCCTTGGATAATGACAGGAAGATACAACTTGAAGTGCAAAATACAATGCAGAACAATGAATCTATATCTACTTGCTGTTTCAAATCAAGTGAAATATGAGGATCCACATTTTTTGGTATGTTTTTAAGACTAAACACTTGTATGTGGTTTAAAAGAGGATTTATTTTCATAATGGTTGTTGACATGGGTTTTCCTTGAACATGCTTTAAAATTTATTTCCATACAAGAAAAGCATGATGAAAAACAACAGTTGGTTTCAATATTGATGAGGCAATCAGTTTTTTTGTGCAACATGTTGAGCCTATTATAGTCCATTGATTTATCTGATAGCTAGGCCTTGCCCAAATCCGAGTACTTCCTCATTCAACATATCGACCATATGTAGTGGATGTAGATTTGATGTTTCACATGAAACTGTTAGTTTAGTGGTCCACTTGAAGCCCAACGGTCATGCGTTTCATTACGTATGCTTTATTGCCATGTTCAAGATGTGAAAAAATTTCCTCAGAGATTTCTCAACAAAAATATCTTTTTGGTTTTTGAAGGTAGATAACACGATGAGCTATGTTGCTCCCATCAAAATCGAAGGTAATTTTTGCATTGGTTAAAAAAATATCTATCTACTTCTATTATCTATTACTGGTTATCTATAATTGTAGTCATTCAATAGTTATAGTTATTAGATATGTAGCTAAGGTCCACTAGTTTTGAGTTACTCATTAGCTATTGTCGACCAGCACTTACTTGTTAGCTAATCACATAATTAACTATTATCTGCTCGTTATTAGCCAATAACTAGTAGTCAACAACAAATAGCTAACAAATACCTATTGCTATTATCATCTGAATATTAGCTAGTCACTATTGATTGTTAGCTGAAAGATTATAACAATTAACTATTAGCTATAAGCTATTGACCATTAGCTATCAGCTATTGGATATTAATTATTAGCTATTAGCTAAACAACTCAAGGCTCTTAGCTATTATCTAATAGATATTAGTGATTAGCTATTATCTATTAGTGATTAGCTATCGGATACATCCCAAAAACTATTAGATATTAGATAATGACTATTAGCTAAAAGATAACAATTAATAGCAAAATTAACTATTATCTATAAGTTGTTAACTATTAGCTATCAACTAATAGATATTAACTATTATGTATTAGCTAAATAAATCAAGGTTATTACCTATTAGCTAATAGATATTAGTTATTAGCTAATAGATATTAGTTATTTCTATTCGCTATTAACTATTGGTTGAATATTAGATATTAGCTATTATATATTAGATACATGCTAAAAACTATTAACTATTAGCTAATGATTTTTACCTATTGCATAATAGATATTATATATTCATGACTATTATCTATTGTCTATTAGCTATTAACTATTTACTATTGCCTAATAGATATTAACTATTAGCTATTAGCTAGTGATAATTAGCTATTGTATGATAGGTTTAAGCTAAAAAAATATTAGCTAAAGAGTATAAGCTAAAAAAATTAGCTTTTAACTTTAGCTTAAATTTATTAGCTTTTGCTTTTAATTATCGACTGATTGACTTGATTTATTTTGCACAATTTTAGTATTTGATGCTCTTATGGAGAACGTTGATAACACACCACTTGAAGAGTCCACACCCATGTCAGTGCATACAACTATTGCTAAAAGTAAGAGTACTAAAAAATTATTGTTTCTAACAATTTTAACTATTTGTCCATATGTCATCTCCTTTTGTCAAGTGTTCATAGAAAACCTAGATTACGTTCATGATTGACCACATAGCTATAAGACATTATCTCTTAGAACTTGTATGCTTGGAGTGACTGGATATTCCACATGATACTCCTTTTGTCATCTCCTTTTGTCAAGTGTTCATAGAAAACCTAGATTACGTTCATGATTGACCACATAGCTATAAGACATTATCTCTTAGAACTTGTATGCTTTGAGTGACTGGATATCTAACTTACTTTATTCCACATAATTGTAGCATCAGAGTTCAACGTTGAAAACACAATAGTTGGAGAATTCATTCCCATTACAAAATGCTAGTGCAGAAAGTAAGAATAATGACCCTTTCGCAAATCCCAAATTTATTAACACTTATCCATATGTTGTCATCTATCCTTTGGAGTTCTCAGGACACCGATCTCCCATCGATCACATGTATGATGATGATTCAATTCGAGATGTCTTTGACAAGAGGTTCACAATTTTATTGAGGTTTTGATTGACCCATCTAGATGATTAACGGAGGGTTTAGATAGAATTAGTCAAAAAATTGATCCTCTTGATGATGAGGACACTCTTGCACAATGGATGCAAGAATCCAAAAGAGTATGCAATCTTCTTGTAGAGACAAAAGAACAACTCTAGTAATCCCCAAAGGAGGCTGACTCGGGAAATGTAAAAACAACTCCGAACTAAACAATCTAGGTAGGACCCAAAAACTACAACCCCACCCTAAATGCTCTATAGCTAAAAATACGCAAATATCTATTTTGGATATTGAACTACCCCTTCAACCAGCCATGTTGTACTCCCTTTTATAGTTTTCCGTATCCATTTTTGTAATCTAAATCAACCATTTTTGTGTCCCTCGGAACCATAATCCATGCAATAATATGTTTTTTTGTAATCTATATCCAAGACTTGTAGGATGAAGCAATCAATTTATGTAGCCCATCTGATGTAATACATTTTTTCTTCTATATGGCTAGTGACTAAATACCTTGATGCAAAAAATTGATTGTATCTATATGCATCCTATATGGCTAGTGACTAATTACCTTGATGCAAAAAATTGATTGTATCTCAAAAATTTGAACAAAAATACCCAAACGAGCTCTACTAGACCTGTAATAGACTTGCAAGTACTTGCACTAGCAAACCAAAAATTGTATATATGTTTGGCACAAAGGGACAAAATTGCCTACACAATCACTACGATAGGGCATTTGGAGGCCAAAATAAGCTCAAATCAAAATTTTGATGCGACATAGCAAAGCTATTTTCAACTCGTTATTGCCTTGAGTATGCTCACAAATTTTGTGTGATTTTGAGACTATGATCAAAGTAGTGTCAATGGAACCCTAGAGAAAGTGGAAACCTACTCTGATACCAATCGTTGGAGTTCACAGTCTATGAAAGTGCACAAACAACACAAGGAAGAAGAAGCAGCTCGGAGAACAACATAGTATTGGCTGTATTACCAAGTGAATGTACAAAGGTAAGTGACCTGTTAAAGTTATAGGCATATGTACAAGCAAAGGGAAAAAACATTCTAAAGAGGGAAAAAGTGACCCCAATGGTCCTAAGTGTGTTCACACACATCCCACCGAAATATATCAACAACTAGGTCCTTCCTCACTACGAGATACAATGGTCCATAAAGCTAGGTATGCTTTTATTACAAGGTGGACTTTCTTGAGTGAAGAGTGATTTAGTACTTTGTTCACACATAGTATCTTATTCAAGATGGATTTTCCACAAGGAGTAGCGAGGAACTCCTCTACATTGGCCCAGTTCTTAGTCTCTTACTCTGCCATATCATTTGCATGATCGGGATTGTCACAACCATGTACACAATGGCTTGTTTATCTAAATAGTGACCTTCTATGAGCTTGATTGCTAGTTTCTTCCAAGGAGTTTATCCTTGAGAATCTTGCAAGCATATCGTGTTGCGATTTAATGCATCCAAGTAGACCACAACTCCTAGAGTGTTGGTATCCCCAAATTATGAAGCAACAATAGGTGTGACCAGTTGCAAGATGAAACATACAATGAAAGTGCCTTAAAAATGTGTTTCAAAACTGATGAATTATCAAACATATGGAAAGCACTTGTTAACTCTGAACCTCCAATCCTTGAGTCAACACCAATACTTGCAGCCATGTTGCTAAAACCTGCAAAACATATGTCGACAGACAGACAACCATTATGAGGATGAGCATTCTCCACTTCAGAGCAACCAGGCCTCATGTCTATTGATGTCATGGAAATAAAATATCTATAGTGGTATCTTCAATCCTTTAGTTACTTGATATCTATGGAACCAGGGTCAGTATCAGGAGCAGAGTCAGTATAATTAATAGTCCTAGCACCATATGGCAAGCACAAAAACACAAAGTCCCAGGTTAGTGTATTACAACCACACATATCATTCATTTCCAAAAATGTAGCCCTAGCATGAACCAAGTGCATTGTATCAAATAAAGTCCAGACCTGCAAGTAGAAATAAATAGGGCAGCGACTACCTTGTTTGTTAGGCACATGAATATGTAAATATACTTTATCTTTCAATGATCCCTAGAGAAAACAAATTCAAAACCCACCAAAGTTGTTTAACCCTCCGACACTCAGTTAGTGTGGGTTTATGATTTTTCTCTACGATCCTGCAACATTCATGTTAGTAAATTTATCTTTCAGTATAGCAACAGTATGCCCACTTCCTAGGAGCGACCTTCGGCCTCCTAACTATATTCAAGATTAGTCTTTCATGCCTGCAATATACAAGATGAGGAGTAATCTTATAGTAATACAACAGTAAGCCTCAAACTGTATGTAGTATAATCCCAAAAACCTCCTACCGTAAGCATTGGGACCAACGACTGAAAAAACATCCCTTGAAAAAAAATTGTAATGAGTAATGAAGGCAGTTCATTAAAGAATTAAAGGAGATCAGGACATTCCTATGCCCCCAAATGGACAAATTTCTAAGCACAATATAGCTCAATGTAGAAAAATTCATGTGTAGTATGAACCATCCCCTTACTGATAAGTCACAAAACTTCCCACTGATAGCATCGTCTTCCAACCTTTCAAATCTTTGCGTAGTCACAGAAGGATTCCCGAAAACCTATACAAACTTCAAGAACAAAGCCAAGAGAAACTTTAACTAAACTGAGCACACATTACCTCAAGTATACTCTACCGGTGGCAATAAAAACAACTCAATCAATGATAAGCACTGCCAGACTCTCAAGAGCTTAATACCTGCAAAACAAAATTCCCCCTTGTCTCCCTCATTTACCGAAACCTCTTCAGAAAAGGAAGTTTACCAAGGAGCTTTAAATACAATGAGAGCTTTCCGTGAAAGTTTCTAAATATTATGATCTCTTCATAGTCGTCCAGGAAACATATTCAACTGTGGTACTATTTGAGCAAAGCAAACAGACTTTTAATGAACTTCTAAAGCCTCCTTCAGTAAGATTAGTTTAGTTGTATTCTGCAAGCATACAGATCCTTCTTGAGATAATCATTCATTGCTCCGAGTATGGAATAACCTGGGTCATATTATTACAGGGAAAATCATGCCCAATCATCAGTCAAGGGGTAGCTCAAGGCAAAAAGCCTCATAACAATAACATGAGAAGAGTTTCGGAATAGTTGTCACTAGCAACGAAGCAACCTTGCCCCAACAACATCAAAAACAAATTGACTGATCATGCGAGGGCCAAGAACACAAAATCCGCACGCCTACTACAAGGCACAGCCTCTAGATTTACGTACTACAATATCCATCTTTAGCAAAAATAAAACAGCTGAGGAATACACATTCCCGATGGTACCAACATACCTTACTATATTATGAACCCATTGATTTCTTCAAGAGGCACCGATAAGGTAAGGGAAAGACAAAGTGTGGCACCCAACTCAGTGTTTCAATATAATGGAAAGGCATGTAATTTCTTCCGTATGAAGAGCAAGCATGGCCAATGAACACCATTGAAGATCCATTTGATAGGATGTAGGGAATATCCCTGCCAATAGTAGGGATGAGTGCAAGGGAAACCAACTTATTCATCATACAACTGCAATTGCTTGGTCTTGGGAGAAGGAGAACAACAAGCAGCTCCAGGCAGAGCCCCACTCTGACAGAGAGAGGAGGGAAAGCTCCAAGCTCATATCTGCATAAAGAGGTACTGGGGTATTGAGGCTCAACTCAATATAGGAGCAAACAGCAATCGGCGGCATCCTTCCACCTGTAGGACGGTTGTCACACAGAGTTAATAATCAACAACCACAGAAAATACAAAAGGGAAGCTTCACAAAGTGCACATCCAGGATAAAAGGTGGCGAAGAGATCAAGCAAGCCTCAAAAACCACCTTCAGTCAGGATATGTGGGGAATCCAAGCTCAACCCTTTTGTCAATATTGACAGGAGACGTAAGGCCAACCTCGATCAAACGGAACCAGAGTGGGAAGAGCCAGGCTCGACCTAGGACTTGGGCTTCTTCATCATAATAGAAGAGGCAAGGATGACGAACAACTCAACAACACTGAGGGGGGTTTAAACAAACCATTAATACAAACAGGTAGTTGCCACAACGAGGTGCCATACAAAACTGAAGACAATATTCCTGTGGCTTAATCATTATACCCATCCCATATGGATTCACACAGGAAACAAGCACCTCATATACTAATCATACGCAGAAACATAAATGTCAACTTATCTTGGAGATAGTATCATGCATATTTAACAGTTTTTACAAGTTCGGTTAAGAAAGCACGACAAGATGCTGACAGTATCCCCAAAAGATCATGTCAAGACTCAGCATTCTTGTACAGATACACCCTAAGCCACCCAAGTAGGTCAAGGGGGAAGCGCATGAGGCAGTTCTACATTAGAGGTAAGTAGGGGGACGACCAACAAAGAGAGACATTTTCCAGAAATCACTGTGAGCCATCCTTGAGTTGCTCCGACCCTAACCAGAGAGGGTTTTACCCTCCATCAATAGAGGGATAGAGGAAACTCCAATAACGAATAGCATCCAGAGTGGCAGTGACAATAGCGCAGCACGACAATGGTGGAGAAAGGAAGAGCCTGACATCCTCTGCCTCGAATGAAGGGGCCCGATGAGCAACTCCGCTTGACACTTCCATTGCCAGCACATAGACCTTCCCAAGGTAGCGTAAAGATGGCAATGCAAGCCCGCTTCCTCCCAGAGTCCCATCCACAGCGCTGTAGGCGTGAAAGTGACGGTCGGTGGATTGGGGCAACCACCGAAAATACGGCGCACGCAGGGTGCTTGGAGCAAACTCAGGTAAGAAGAACTCAAATAATTATTATTCGAGCAATTGCCAATTTCAAGCATATTAATACGTCAATTGTAATTTCCTTGTAAGAGTTCTACAACTTTAATGGTTCATTGTCTTCGGTCTTTAGTCATACAAAACTGCTAGAACGGTTACTAACCTTTCCCGTATCTCAAAATTAATTGTCAAGCTTTGTGGATCCGAAGAATAAAAAAGAATTGCAAAGAAGGTAGCAAAAAAAAAAAAAAAGCATTTACTATAGAGGATGCAACATAATATCAATTCCAGCGTTCATGAATCAATTGGGTGTTTTGACATTGAAAGATCATCAGAAAATAAGGACAATCAATATGCTTAAAATTCATACCAATGTTCATTAGTAAAATTCTATCATCATCTTTATGATGGAGCAAACTTTTGAGAATCTTAAAAGAACATACACTCAAGATAAATTAAAACGAATCATATGAATTCAATCCAATCAAATAAGAGTTCCATTCATCATGTTTGGTCTCTTATGAATTTCTAAAGTGAAATCATATGAAGCGAATTGGCTAAAGTGAAACTTATAGCAAGCCTTAAAACTAACGAATTTGCTTATTAAATGTTTAATTTCGGAAAATAGTTATACTATTGATTAATCAATTTCTTTTATTATACATTTCTCAAAATTTTTGTGTTATCATACTTAAGTTGAACATCTTTATTGAAAAACACTGAAACAAAAATAACAATTGACTGATAACTTCCCATTCAAATATCGTTGTCGTCGGTAGTCATCAGCAAGAGCATTGGTTTATGCATATAAAGCAGTCTCATCAATAATGGGTTGTGTTTATTAAGCGTTAGACTTCGCTCCCCAATGTTTTATATATAGGTTATGTTATTGAAATAAATTTTTTCTATGATTGATCTTTCCACACTTGAGGTTCTACCCACATTTGACCATCACACACTCAGCACCTCCGTTTCTCAGTCACTTTTCATCTCTTTGAATCTCAACAATAATGCTCAAACAATATGCAATATACAATAACATGGTACTGCATTAATTTAGATTCACATGTCATAGAGTCAGAGTACGAAACTGAGATCACTGTTCTTGATGGAATCCTAACAAGCAATCATAGAACAATTCATAGAATCTGAACGCTGCCCAAGAAGTCTCGTCAGAATCATCCAACATCGTCAAATAAAATTTCCTGTGTGCTTCATCGATCGTAAACTATTTCAATTCTCATTTTAATATTTTAGAGGCCACAACACAATGTTTTGTGTGTGATCAATCTACTCAAAAGCAAAACTCAATCATATGGTAAAAGTACTCTCTCTTTATTTTCGATTAAATCATTCATTACATCTCCACATTACAATTCTTAGTAAAAAAAGTTTAGTTCGATGACTTGAGAACGTCGCGCGATCCTCAACAAAAAAAATATCTAACTTAATTCATCACTATAATAAACCTTTAGATTCAATGTGTGAAGCTGCATAAGCAAATTCCGACTGTGTAGCACAATAAATAATGCAAGGATGACTTTATTATCGAGCGATCTGAGAAAGAAGGTGTAGTCAAACTATTTACATTTCCTTAGACTTGAAGATAAAAAACTACCATCAAGATGTTCAGAATGATTGGCATACATACATTCCTGCGACATGATGCTGTCAGGACAAATAGCAGTAACTTAACAGTTCATATTTCACATAGATCTAAGTGAAAATTCCTCCTAATATGCGTGCACTTTCCTCCAATCCTTTCGTCATTTCTCTCTTTGTTTACGCAAAGCTATATCATAAGATACCTGTGTGCTCATGTTCAGATTATGAGAGTTTTGATCATACCTCGTATTAAACGGAAGGTCCTCAACGGATCTTATAATCAACAGCATCACCAATAGAAGTCTGTTGTCCATCAGATTTCTGAAACGGAATTAGCATCGCCTCCTCTTCCGCAGGATGTGCGTTCATGCAGCTATTCTCTGTCCTCTACGACCACTGCTACAGCAGTATACAATGAACTTTTTGTTCTCTCTCATTCGCCACAAGTCGGCAGCATGAATCCCTTCTCATCTGTAGCGCTCAAAACTTCCTCCTCTATTACTGAAGAACGACCCCTCTCCACCGTTCAGATGATGGAGGTCCTTTTTCTCCTTCTCCACCTCGTCTCTCTTATGAGAGCCTCGAATAAAAACTCCACGCTCCGCTCATTATCGTTTCCCCTTTCTCATGGGCTTCACTTGTCTGATAAAGAAATCAAGAATTTACATCCTCAATCTGGTAAAAAATGGGCGGGATGGATCACTTAACAAAAGCGCAACACCCGATCTGTCTTCTAATCCCTCCTCGGAAAATCAAAAAACCTTCTGTCACCTTCATAATCTGGTAGCAATTTGCAAACGACAACTCCAAAAAACGAGACTCCACTCAATCAAGGAAATGAGTATCATCATTCAAGTGAGTGCTCCACTGTCAGAATCGAAGAATAAGCTGGTAAACAGCAACCTTCAAGCCGTGTGGGATACGAGTTATTCGAACATGAAAAATCCACACATGAATTGCCACCCCCCCTCTTTTTGCGTGCATCAATCCCTTTCCTCTGATAATCACAGTCTCTGAAGATCATCATCTGAAGTATCCAAAGTTCTCTAATCCACTGACATTCAAATTAAAATCATTCTGCCATTTAAAGAATCGGAACAGTAGAGCATATCATGGTCGGGCCTTGGCATCGAAGGAAGAATATTCCACCAGAGTATAGATCACTCTTTGCCACCTTTTCTGATTAATTCGACTCCTTGCCCCGTTCACAGTAGTTCTATGTCAATTCCAATGGCGCCAATGCAGCCTTCGTTGTCAGTGGTTTTTATGCTCATCGTCGAATTGTACTCCTTCCTTCCTTCAATATTATTGCTCATCGTGACATCTGATAGTATTTGATCAAGGTTGTGGAGAGCCTCCTCTGCAACGCTGTCAGATAATATGCGGTTGTCACCCTCCTTGTGCGTCAGATCAAGCTTCTGTCAATATCTGCGCTTGATCAAACAAAACCCGATATAGCAGAACATAGCACAGAACTTTAGCATCACAGGCTATGGGTTATGTGTGTTGATAATTCCACCAAAACAGAGCGCTTATCCGAGAGATTTTCTATCTCAGAATTCAAATGAACTTAGCCAAGCAAAACGCGTTGTCCTTGCAAATCTCCCCTCAGAGGGTCTATCTTTCCATCCCAAAAAATCCTCGCGATCTCTCTCCTCCTCCTCAGATCAAGTGTGCCAAAAAAAAAACATGAAGTGGCCTCCCCTTCTTCACACCTGTGCTCTGTCTTTATGTATTGCACTCCTATTAGTCTCCCATATCGGAACCTTGGCCTCTCTTTTTGCATGAGATCCTCCCCACGTATCCCAGCATGCAAGCGACCTTCCTTCCTTCCGTTTTCTTTCTCACATTCCTCTAGTAGTTCTAAAAAACAACGATGCTTCTACCACACATATGGACATCTATTTAAAAAATGCTCAATATACATTAAACGCATATATCCATATGGTCCCTTTATCTTTGTTAAAAAAAAAAAAAAACTCCTTGTTGTGAGATCCCTTAAGGAGATCCTACATCATCAATGCGAATGATCTTTTATAAATGATAAGTTGCAAAAATCTTTTTTCATGTTCATATCTGCTCTGCACTTCACTCCGTTAGCTGCATCAGCAATGCATGGTCGAGAAAGTGTGACAGTTTGTAGCATGTAAAGGCAAATGTAGAGATGAGAATCTCTACGACACTCACCCCCTCCAAACCTGTGCGTCCGCTGGATGCACCAACCTGAGAATAACCTGCTTTCTTCATATCATAAAATGTGTTTATATATCATTTTGTTACAAAACTTCAAGTGCATGGGTAAAAAAGTAAAGTGCCTTATGCAAGGCCATGTATTGGGCCCTATGGAATGCATACTCTTTAGTGCATAGAAAAACAAACATGGTGCAATGAGAAAGGTAAAAGGCTTCGGATGGTGAGGATTGTGCACTCACTCACATACATAGCAATGTGAATATACATAAAGCCTTACAGTACGTCGCTCTTATGTGCATGGGTACCACTTAGTTTGTGCCTCAATGCATGGTCATATAATGTGACCTTACCACATGCATACTTTAAGTGCATAAAAAACATAATGGTGCAAAAATAGAGGTTTTATGGTATCTAAGCAAGGAAACTCTCAATTCTCACAATTCCACTCTCTCACAGATGCAATCTCTCTTCCTTACTCATAACTACACTTTCTCTATTCTCTCAAAAATTGATTTATTAACTCTTAAGTGATGTTTACCTATTTATCTAATGTGTAGATGGACATGCTTCTATTGGTTTTAAAAGACGTGCTTTCTACTCATTTGTATGTGCATACTTGGTGTGCAATGCATCTCAAAATGGTGCAATAAAGATTTGGGTTAACAGGAGAACTAAGAAAAAAGACAAGGCTTTCTCATCTTCACTTCACTTCCTATTTCTATTGCCTTCCTTCGATCTTCTCCTGCATTCAAACACTAAACACATGATAAGAAATATTGACTCAAAATATTCTTATTTACACATATAATTCATGAAAGGACTTTATGGTATGTGTAGACGATTCAAATACTGTTGCTCTTCTATCCAAAGCTTTGATTAGTACCTGTTATCAAAACCCTCATAAAGATCATTAATATAAAATAATCCTTAAATTAATTATGCCTATAAAAATTCATTAATTCAACCTTTTTCCTTCAATTAGTACTTACCTTTTTATAAGAGAGATGATAAACTCCCGTTCAAAATTACCTTTTGATGAGGGAGATGGTAAACTCCCATTCATATGTTTTTTTAATTTTGAGGGAGAAAACTACAAAACTCCCATTCATAATTACCTTTTGATGAGGGAGATGGTAAACTCCCATTCAGAATTACCTTTTGATGAGGGAGATGGTAAACTCTCGGTGCTCGTAATTATCTTTTGGTGAGGGAGAGATAAAACTCCCGTGCTCGTAATTATCTTTTGGTGAGGGAGAGATAAAACTCCCGTGCTCATAATTACCTTTTGATGAGGGAGAGGTAAAACTCCCGTGCTCGTATCTTTTGATGAGGGAGAGATAAAACTCCCGTGCTCGTATCTTTTGATGAGGGAGAGATAAAACTCCCGTGCTCGTATCTTTTGATGAGGGAGAGATAAAACTCCCGTGCTCGTATCTTATACCGAGGCAATGTTTTAACTGGGCTCGAGAGCAAGAATTCGACATTTGCTTGCATTTTGAACCAAAGTTTGCTACTGTCGAGTTTGCGCACGCGAACTACATTCTGCACCTATTGTGTACACACATCTCTCTCTTTCTCACTCTTTCTCTCTCTCTTTCTCTCTCTCTCTCTCTCTCTTTCTCTACATCTCTGTTTCTTGAGGACAATGCTCCAAACAATTACATTGATGTAAGTGATTGTTTTGTTTTCGATTGATATAGAGTGAGATAGAGAGAGAGAGATAAAAGAGAGAGATCTAGAGAAACATAAAGAGAGAGAGAGAAAGAGAGAGAGATGAAAGAGAAAGATAGAGAGAGAGTGAAAGAGAGAGAGATGAAAGAGAGAGAGAGAGAGATGAAATAGAAAGAGAATGAGATAGAGAGACAGATGCATACATACATATACACACATATGCATACACATACTCACATACATATTACATACACACATGCATATTACATACACACTCACATACATATTACATACACACGTGCATATACATACACATACATATTACATACTCACATGCATACACACATATACATACATACATGCATATTACATACAAACATGAATATTACATACACACATGCATATTAGATACACACATGCATATACATACACACACATATTCATTCTCATACTCACATACATACATGTATACACACATATACATACACACATGTACACACACACATGTATACATACACACATGCATATGCATACATACATACACACATATTTGCATGTACACACACACATACATACATAAACACATGCAGATTACATACACACTCACATATGTATACACACACATATGTGCATACACACATGCATATTACATACACACACACATATATATACACACTCACATATGTATACACACTCACATATGTATACACACTCACATATGTATAGACACATGCATACATGCACATACACATACACACACATCACATATACATACACACATACACACATACACACATATACATGTTTTAGGGTTAGGGTTTTAGGATTAGGGTTTATGAATTTCTCTTTTCTTTTGTTTTGCAGAAGATTTTTTGGCATCAGTTCTTTGGAATTCCACGAAGGAAAACATTAAGTGGACTTTGACGACAACGCTCCAAACAATTACATCGATATAAGTGATTGTTTTGTTTTTCAATTGATATAGAGTGAGATAGAGAGAGAGAAAGATGAAAGAAAGAGAGAGATACATACACACATATTTGATTGTACACACACACACATACATACACACATGCATATTACATACACACACATTACATCGATGTAAGTGCTTGTTTTGTTCTTTTTTATAAATAGAGAGAGAGAGAGATGAAAGAGAGAGAGAATAAGAGAGATAATAAGAGAGATAGAAAGAGAGAGAGAGATAAAAGAGAGAGAGAGAGACAAAGAGGGAGATATAGATAGATAGAAAGAGAGATACATAGAGGTACATACACACACATGCATACATATTACATACACATATGCATAAGCATATGCATACATACACACACACATACATGTTTTAGGTTTAGGGTTTTAGGATTAGGGTTTTTGATGTTTACACATATACGCACATAATACATACACACGTGCGCACATATACACATGCATACATACATACACATACACAAACATCATATATACATACAAACATATGCATGTTTTAGCCTTAGGGTTTTAGCCTTAGGGTTTTAGGATTAGGGTTTTTGGCTTTTACATATATCTTTTTTAATTTCTCTTTTCTTTTGTTTTGCACGAGCTTTTTGGCATCGATTCTTTGGAATTTGATAAGAGATGACATCGATTGGGCTTTGAAGAGAGTGATAAAAAGAATTAGATCGATGTAAGTGATTGTTTTGTTCTTTTTTATAAATAGAGAGAAAGAGAAAGAGAGAAAGAGAGAGAGAGAGAGAGAGAATGAGAGAAAGAGAGAGAAAGAGAGAGAGAGAGAGGGAGAGAGAGAGAGAGAGATGAAAGAGAGAGAGAGAGAAAGAGAGAAAGAGAGAAAGAGAGAAAGAGAGAGAGAGGGAGGGAGGGAGAGAGAGAGAGAGATGAAAGAGAGAGAGAATGAGAGAGAGAGAGAATGAGAGAGAGAGAGAGAGAAAGAGAAGAGAGAGATGAAAGAGAGAGAGATGAAAGAGAGAGAGAGAATAAGAGAGAGAGAGATGAAAGAGAGAGATAATAAGAGAGAGATAATAAGAGAGAGATAAAGAGAGACAGAGAGAGAGGGAGAGAGATGAAAGAGAGAGAGAGAGAGATAAAGAGAGAGATATAAATAGATAGAAAGAGAGAGACATAGAGATACATACACACACATGCATACATATTTCACACACATGCATATGCATATGCATACACACACATGCATATACATGTTTTCCGGTTAGGGTTTTAGGATTAGGGTTTTTGATGTTTACACATATACACACATAATACATACACAAATGCACACATATACACATGCATACATACATACACATACATGCACATCATATATACATACACACATATGCATGTTTTAGGGTTAGGGTTTTAGGATTAGGGTTTTGTGCTTTTACATATATACACAAATGCATACACACATATACACATATAAACACATAATACATATACACATACACACACACATACACACACACACACAAAGACACATACATACATACATACATACATACACACACATAGATATATACACACATGCATACATTCATACACACATGTGACATATACATACACACATATGCATGTTTTAGGGTTAGGGTTTTAAGATTAGGGTTTTTGGCTTTTACTTATATACACACATACATATACATATACATGTTTTAGGTCTAGGTCCTCAGGATTAGGGTTTTAGGGTTTTTACATAGATACACATATGCATACACACACATACACACACACACACATACATACATATATATATATATATATATTCACATACACATATATATACACAAAAATACACACTTACACATGTTTTAGGTCTATGTCATTAGGATTAGGGTTCTAGGGTTTTTTAAAAATTCATACAAATGTTTACACATATACAAATATACACACATAAAACATAAACACATGAACATATATATACATAGGCATACACACATATACATATGTTCTGGTTGTTGTTTATAAATATCATGTCAATGTGTCTCATTTCTTTGTACATGGTTCATGATTGATTTCTCCCATGTCTTTTGTATTTGACAGTATGTTTTGCTTTATCAAATCATGTTTCTGTTGCCTGTCATACATGTCACATGTACTCGGGTTTTTCTTGGGCAGAGTGTATTGTCTTTTGCTACACAACAGCATGGGAATGTTGCTTTAGCAAGAGACAACATACTCTGCCAAAAAATTTTTTGCAGATATGGTCGTCGGTATAGGCGACGGTATAAGCATCGGTATCCCCAGGAAGATACCGATGCTTATACCGACTATTTTGCCCAGGGGCATATCGTCGCTTATACCGTCGCTTATACCGACGCTTATACCGATGCTTATATTGACGCTTATACCGATGCTTATACCGACGCTTATACTGGTGCTTATACCGACGCTTTGGTTTCGACGCCTACACCGACCCTTACACCGACGTCGGGGCGAAATTGCGCCCGTTCATTTTCCTCGGTAGAAGCCTCGGTATACCCTTGATATGTTGTAGTGAGTCACTCCTATGTGCATGGGTACCACTCAGTTTGTGCCTCAATGCATGGTCATATAATGTGATCTTACCACATGCATACTTTAAGTGCATCAAAAACATAATGGTGCAAAAATCGAGGTTTTATGGTATCTAAGCAAGGAAACTCTCAATTCTCACAATTCCACTCTCTCACAGATGCAATCTCTCTTCCTTACTCATAACTACACTTTCTCTATTCTCTCAAAAATTGATTTATTAACTCTTAAATGATGTTTACCTATTTATCTAATGTGTAGATGGACATGCTTCTATTGGTTTTAAAAGACGTGCTTTCTACTCATTTGTATGTGCATACTTGGTGTGCAATGCATCTCAAAATGGTGCAATAAAGATTTGGGTTAACAGGAGAACTAAGAAAAAAGACAAGGCTTTCTCATCTTCACTTCACTTCCTATTTCTATTGCCTTCCTTCGATCTTCTCCTGCATTCAAACACTAAACACATGATAAGAAATATTGACTCAAAATATTCATATTTACACATATAATTCATGAAAGGACTTTATGGTATGTATAGACGATTCAAAAATTGTTGCTCTTCTATACAAAGCTTTGATTAGTACCTGTTATCAAAACCCTCATAAAGATCATTAGTATAAAATAATCCTTAAATTAATTATGTCTATAAAAATTCAAAATGGTAAACTCCCGGTGCTCGTAATTATCTTTTGGTGAGGGAGAGATAAAACTCCCGTGCTCGTAATTATCTTTTGGTGAGGGAGAGATAAAACTCCCGGGCTCATAATTACCTTTTGATGAGGGAGCGATAAAACTCCCGTGCTCGTATCTTTTGATGAGGGAGAGATAAAACTCCCGTGCTCGTATCTTTTGATGAGGGAGAGATAAAACTCCCGTGCTCGTATCTTTTGATGAGGGAGAGATAAAACTCCCCGTGCTCGTGCTCGTAATTATCTTTTGTTGAGAGAGAGATAAAACTCCTGTGCTCATGCTCGTAATTATCTTTTGTTGAGGGAGAGATAAAACTCCTGTGCTCATGCTCGTAATTATCTTTTGTTGAGGGAGAGATAAAACTCCTGTGCTCGTATCTTTTGATGAGGGAGAGATAAAACTCCTGTACTCGTATCTTTTGATGAGGGAGAGATAAAACTCCCGTGCTCGTATCTTTTGATGAGGGAGAGATAAAACTCCCGTGCTCGTATCTTTTGATGAGGGAGAGATAAAACTCCCGTTCATAATTTATGTTTTTGTTTTTGAGATTACCTGAGATTGCGAGGCCATGGTGCTTCACGTTGGGTTCACCAAATGTAGGCGCGAAAGTGACGGTCGGTGGATCGGGCCAACCGCCGAAAATACGGCGCACGCAGGGTGCTTGGAGCAAACTCAGGTAAAAAGAACTCAAATAATTATTATTCGAGCAATTGCCAATTTCAAGCATATTAATACATCAATTGTAATTTCCTTGTAAGAGTTCTACAACTTTAATGGTTCATTTTCTTTGGTCTTTGGTCATACAAAACTGCTAGAAAGGTTAATAACCTTTCCCGTATCTCGAAATTAATTGTCAAGCTTTGTGGATCCGAAGAATCTAAAAGAATTGCAAAGAAGGTAGCAAAAAAAAAAAAAAAAGCATTTACTATAGAGAATGCAACATAATATCAATTCCAGCGTTCATGAATCAATTGGGTGCTTTGACATTGAAAGATCATCAAAAAATAAGGACAATCAATATACTTAAAATTCATACCAATGTTCATTAGTCAAATTCTATCATCATCTTTATGATGGAGCAAACTTTTGAGAATCTTAAAAGAACATACACTCAAGATAAATTAAAACGAATCATATGAATTCAATCCAATCAAATAAGAGTTCCATTCATCATGTTTGGTCTCTTATGCATTTCTAAAGTGAAATCATATGAAGCGAATTCAAAACTAATAACAAGGCTAAAGTGAAAATTATAGCAAGCCTTAAAACTAACGAATTTGCTTATTAAATGTTTAATTTCGAAAAATAGTTATACTATTGATTAATCAATTTCTTTTATTATACATTTCTCAAAATTTTTGTGTTATCATACTTAAGTTGAACATCTTTATTGAAAAACACTGAAACAAAAATAACAATTGACTCATAAGTTCACATTCAAATATCGTTGTTGTCGATAGTCATCAGCAAGAGCATTGGTTTATGCATATAAAGCAGTCTCATCAATAATGGGTTGTCTTTATTAAGCGTTAAACTTCGCTCCCCAATGTTTTATATATAGGTTCTGTTAATGAAATAATTTTTTTCTATGATTGATCTTTCCACACTTGAGGTTCTACCCACATTTGACCATCACACACTTAGCACCTCCGTTTCTCAGTCACTTTTCATCTCTTTGAATCTCAACAATCACTACAAGGAATACAGGCGTAATAGCGACGGTTAAGGTGACAGAATTTTGTCGCTATAAAATTGCAACTTGCGTCGTAATTAGCGTCGGACGCGGACCATCGATTAGATGGTATTTGCGACTTGGATTGCGACGCTCCCGTACAACGTCAATGACGCTATTTAAACGCGTCGCTTAAGCGACGCTTTTTTGCGTCGCATAAGCGACGCCGGTAGCCGTCGCATAAGCGACGCTAAAAAATGTCGCTTATACGACGACGAATAGCATCGCTTACACGACAGGTTCTACCCACATTTGACCATCACACACTCAGCACCTCCGTTTCTCAGTCACTTTTCATCTCTTTGAATCTCAACAATAATGCTCAAACAATATGCAATATACAATAACATGGTACTGCATTAATTTAGATTCACATGTCATAGAGTCAGAGTACGAAACTGAGATCACTGTTCTTGATGGAATCCTAACAAGCAATCATAGAACAATTCATAGAATTTGAACGCTGCCCAAGAAGTCTCGTCAGAATCATCCAACATCGTCAAAGAAAATTTCCTGTGTGCTTCATCGATCGTAAACTATTTCAATTCTCATTTTAATATTTTAGAGGCCACAACACAATGCTTTGTGTGTGATCAATCTACTCAAAAGCAAAACTCAATCATATGGTAAAAGTACTCTCTCTTTATTTTCGATTAAATCATTTCTCTCTTTGTTTACGCAAAGCTATATCATAAGATACATGTGTGCTCATGTTCAGATTATGAGAGTTTTGATCATACCTCGTATTAAACGGAAGGTCCTCAACGGATCTTATAATCAACAGCATCACCAATAGAAGTCAGTTGTCCATCAGATTTTTAAAATGGAATTAGCATCGCCTCCTCTTCTGTAGGATGTGCGTTCATACAGCTATTCTCTGTCCTCTGCGACCACTGCTACAACACTATACAATGAAATTTTTGTTCTCTCTCATTCGCCACAAGTCGGCAGCATGAATCCCTTCTCATCTATAGCGCTCAAAACTTCCTCCTCTATTACTGAAGAACGATGATGGAGGTCCTTTTTCTCCTTCTCCACCTCGTCTCTCTTATGAGAGCCTCCAATAAAAAACTCCACGCTCCGCTCGTTATCGTTTCCCCTTTCTCATGGGCTTCACTTGTCTGATAAAGAAATCAAGAATTTACATCCTCAATTTGGTAAAAAATGGGCGGGATGGATCACTTAACAAAAGCGCAACACCCGATCTGTCTTCTAATCCCTCCTCGAAAAATCAAGAAACCTTCTGTCACCTTCATAATCTGGTAGCAATTTGCAAACGACAACCCCAAAAAACGAGACTCCACTCAATCAAGGAAATGAGTATCATCATTCAAGTGAGTGCTCCACTATCAGAATCAAAGAATAAGCCGGTAAGCAGCAACCTTCAGGCCGTGTGGGATACGAGTTATTCGAACATGAAAACTCCACACATGAATTGCCACCCCCCCTCTTTTTGTGTGCATCAATCCCTTTCCTCTGATAATCACAGTCTCTGAAGATCATCATCAGAAGTATCCAAAGTTCTCTAATCCACTGACGTTCAAATTAAAATCATTCTACCATTTAAAGAATCGGAACAGTAGAGCATATCATGGTCGGGACTTGGCGTCGAAGGAAGAATATTCCACCAGAGTATAGATCACTCTTTGCCACCTTTTCTGATTAATTCGACTCCTTGCCCCATTTCACAGTAGTTCTGTGTCAATTCCAATGGCGCCAATGCAGCCTTCGTTGTCAGCGGTTTTTATGCTCATTAATTGACAGCCAAAATACCCGTCGAATTGTACTCCTTCCTTCCTTCAATATTATTGATCATCGTGACATCTGATAGTATTTTATCAAGGTTGTGGAGAGCCTCTTCTGCAATGCTGTCAGATAATATGCGGTTGTCACCCTCCTCATTCGTCAAATCAAGCTTCTGTCAATATCTGCGCTTGATCAAACAAAACCCGATATAGCAGAACATAGCACAGAACTTTAGCATCACAGGCTATGGGCTATGTGTGTTGATAATTCCACCAAAACAGAGCGCTTATCTGAGAGATTTTCTATCTCAGAATTCAAATGAACTTAGCCAAGCAAAATGCGCTGTCCTCGCAAATCTCCTCTCAGAGGGTCTGTCTTTCCATCCCAAAAAATCCTCGCGATTGCTCTCCTCCTCCTCAGATCATGTCTGCCAAAAAAAAAACATGAAGTGGCCTCCCCTTCTTCACACCTGCGCTCTGTCTTTATGTATTGCACTCCTATTAGTCTCCCATATCGGAACCTTGGCCTCTCTTTTTGCATGAGATCCTCCCCACGTATCCCAGCATGCAGGCGACCTTCCTTCCTTCCGTTTTCTTTCTCACATTCCTCTAGTAGTTCTAAAAAAAAAACGATGCTTCTACCACACATATGGACATCTATTTAAAAAATGCTCAATATACATTAAACGCATATACCCATATGGTCCCTTTATCTTTGCTTTTAGAAAAAAAAACTCCTTGTTGTGAGATCCCTTCAGGAGATCCTACATCATCAATGCGAATGATCTTTTATAAATGATAAATTGCAAAAATCTTTTTTCATGTTCATATCTGCTCTGCACTTCACTCCGTTAACTGCATCAGCAATGCATGATCGAGAAAGTGTGACGATTTGTAGCATGTAAAGGCAAATGTAGAGATGAGAATCTCTACGAGAGCGCACAGAGGGGGAGCTCGTAAACGAGCTCAACCCCAAAGTGAGGGTAGAAGGAAAGGAAGCCAGAAACATGACAGTCTACCACGACGTAAAGAAGAAGAAAGTGGGAGGAAGATTTACTCTCCCCGCCAAATGCGCATGGCCTGAAAGCTGCATTGATGGCCGAAAATGTGTGAAGAGAGGGACTTAACTCTTCCCTGCGAACCTGTTCTGACAACAGCAAGGGCTTAGGGCAACGAGCATGGCAAAGAATAAGGAGAGAGATCCCACATTGAGTAATGAGCACGGACAATTTGAAAGCCTTTAAAGCTTCTTTCTTTGCACAGTGATAGGAATCCTAAGATACTGTTTCAAATTCGAATTTTTTTTTGTTTTCCTTGGAAAACTGAAGAGAGGGAAGGGCAAAGGAGAAGATCACCCATCCCCCAATCCAAGCAAGCATCAACTTCAAGGAATAACAGAGATGTGAATGATGCCACCTTGTGGGTGTGTGAGAGAGAAAGAGATAGAAGGGGGTTGGGGGATGTTTTTTTATGCAACAACAAAAATAAAGATCTATACTACTCAAAAATTGAAAAACAAGGGGTACCCTTAACCAACCGAAGGCCACACGTATTCATCCTCCTCCAAGTATCAAGGTGCATCTCACGAAGTATGGACCGCAAACTTGGAAAAACCAATGGGTAAAGGCCGACATCCCCGGCAACGGTGCCAAATTGTTGAGAAAAGGAGAGCAACAGACCCTAACTGCCTCACATGGAAGTGAGAAGCTTCTCCAAGTTGGGGCAAAGAATGAGAGGAGAGGTTCACCCATGCTCATGGAGCAATGGCAACAATGGCCAACATCACAAGGAGCAAGGGGAACATCCTCCCAACCATGCACACACACATGCAAATGCATACACCAAGACCAACGCCATTGCACACAAGGATTTGGATGAAACCAAATGACACCTTCTTCCATTACCAAAATGGACGCCAAGGCCATGGCCAAGGGACCTCCCTCTTACAAATGAGGCTCTTCCTTATATAGAGAAGAAGAGAGGCATATGTGAATAAAACATGTGGTCAAAAGACCACATGTGCTAAATCAAAAAGAGGATCTTCATATGATAGTGGGATCTTCAAAAAAGTAACGACCTAGAGAGAGAGGGAAGGTTGCACGTATACAAAAAGTGCTCCAATTCTATGAATACACAAAAGGAAGGTTTTTGTAAAAAGAAGTGCACTAAAGTCTGAGAAGGGGTTTCTATGCATTTTTATGGAAAGATGGATAAGGAGTTCCTATGAAGAAATTTATACAATGACTCCACAACACATCCTCCAGACTGGCAACAATCCATCGCCAAGCTCTCATGGGTTGAATTTGGATGGAGTATGCTTATCTGATGGATTTGTCCAAAGATCTTTCGATCCTCCTTCGCCATCATTTTATATGGTATGGTGTTACATTCCTCAGGCGGGGTATTGTTAGGCAAGTCAAGCGGTATCACTCACTACTGGTCTAAGGTCTTGAGCTGCAGGGAGCCTTGTATAAGGTTTAGGTCCACTAAGTGAATGTATAACCAATCTTGGCCAAGGATTAATGGTTTTATCAGGTCATCATCATGGCACACTAAGAGTTTCACAGTCATGGTTGCTTCGTGTATGAGGATAGGAAGGTCCATCTCACCCATGCAAGGGGTTTCCATGCCTCCTAGCCCTATGAGGTATGCCTCAATTCTCCGCATTTCTAATCCTGAGTCCTTATAGTGAGACCACCTAATTGCACTAGTTGCAGCACTTGAATCAATTAATGCCCTAAGCTCTTGGTAGGTGCTGCCTTCTCTTAACATGACTCTAATGAATGGCCTCCTATCCACTATGCTAGGATGAGCAGTTGACTTTGTTTGACACATGGCCATGGGATATCTTACTATTTCCTTGAAATGGTTATGACGTTCTCTCCCTAGTCCTTGCCATCTTAATTTCATGCATTTAATGTGTTCTAGAGCTTCTTCCTGAGCTTCTGTGCATATTCTCTTCTCTTCCTCCTTATGCTTCTTTGCCAACGTGATTCGTCTAAGCATATCCTTAGTAATAGGTTCCTGATAAAGCTTGACTCTGTAGCCACTAATGTAATTAGGCATTATCTCTCCTTCTAGCATGGCTAATTGTATCGCTCCACTTGTTGAAATTTTGTTAGTAATCATAGGTCCATAACCTCGTTTTTCTAGCTCTCGTGCATCCTATTTTAGTGTATACACTAGGACTAAGTCGCCTTCCTTTAAGCATTTATCTTTCACATGTGCATCAAAATAAGATTTTTCGCTTCTTTGCTTCATATATCCCTTCTGCTACTTTTAGCCTGGTTTCTCCTAATCATTCCAAGTCCATTATCCTTGATGATAATTCATGGTCAATCCATTGATGTTCTTGTGCAACCTTAAGGGTGGGTATCAAAAAGTCCAAAGGAAGTACAATGTTCTGACAAAAAACCATCTAAAAGGGAGTTGCATTGAGTACAGTGTTGTAGGCCACTCGATATGCTTGAACAGTGTGATGTAACTGTTTGTCCCAATCTGAACGTTTGTTGTTCACGAGTTTCATTAGTACATTACAAAGGATCTTATCAGTACTTTCTACTTGACCATTGGTCTGAGGATGATATGGTGCAGTTTCTTGTGAATCACCATAAAATCCTGTAACAAATATTCAATGACCTGGTTTAGAAAGTGAGTTCCTCGATCGCTCACTAATTCTATAGGTGATCCATACCTCGTAAAGACATTTTTAGATAAGAATTTTGTTGTTGTGTGTGCATCATTCTTTTTGGCCGCTTTAGCTTCCACCCATTTGGTCATATAATATGTCTCTACTATGATGTATTCAGCATGAGTACCTTTTGCAAGGGGGTTAATGGGTCCTACAAAATCTATACCCCACTTAGAGAATGCACGTCCTTCCATCATGGGTTTCAGTGGCATCTCATCTCTGCGAGTAGGAAACTGAGTTCCTTGGTACACATCACATCTCTTAACATAGTTATGTGCATCCATGTGAAGAGTGGGCCACCATAATCCTATGAATAATATGGCTCTGATTATTGTGTCGGGGCCAAAATGACCTCCTGCAACACCTTGGTGTGCAGTCTCTAATATGATATTATAATCACTTTCATGAACACATTATCTTAGGTATCCATCTCTTCCTCGTTTGTACAAATTATTGCCAATAAGTGAGTAGTCTTGAGCTTCCTGCTCTAGACTTTGTTGTCGTGCTAAAGTCATTCCTTGAGGGAATGTTTTTGTCCTCATGTGTGTTACCATAGGTTCACTCCATTCTGGTGTGAGATACACATGATACAAAGTGGCATGTTCCATAGGTGGTTTGTCACAACAAATAGGGCATTCTTTACATAGCCTATAGACATCTGCTTCCCTACAAGGCCAATATACTCCTAGTTTGTGTAGAGTCTATAATGTACGATGTCTTGAGTGATGTTGCTTCAATGTAGCTACATGTGTTAATTGCAACCAATTCTTGTATTCTCATTCATCTACACAACAAGCAAGAATTTTCTGATTTTGTTTATATATGCTTCCTGCTAGTATCTGGTATCTTTGAGATTTGGTAATCTCTCCTTCTTTGATCCTAATCCTAGGATTCTTAAGTCCAAATGTGAGAATAGGGACAATAGTCTTGGCCCATTCAAGTATTATCTCAAGATTAAACAGATATGCATTTGGTAGTTCATCCACTAATCCTTGAGGAGCTTCTTCCATAGTTAATCGTGAAAGGTGATCTGCTCTAAGGTGGGTCTTTCCCTTCCGAACTACTACCTCGAAGTCGTACTCCATTAGTAATAGAAACCAACGTATCAGTTTTTCAATGTTACAAGGATTATTGACTAAGTACAACAATGCCTAATGATCCATGAAGAACTTGAACTTATTTGCCAATAAGTAATGTCTGAATTTCTTTACCGCGTAAATCATTCCTAATCCTTTGTGCTCCATCATGGTATAATTTCTTTTTGCTGCATTCAACTATCTATTTGCATAGGCTATGGGAAGGTCCATATTACCTTCATTTGTGGGTTGTGCCAACACACATCCTATGGCATAATTGGATGCATCCATGTGTACATGGAACGACTTACTCCAATCTGGTGTCATTAAAATAGGTGTTGAACACAAGCGTCATTTAACTTCATTGAATGAGTTCTCACATTCCTCTGTCCATTCAAACTTGGTCAAAAGAGAGTATAGAGGCTTTGCTATGATGGCGTACATGTGTATAAATCGTCAATAATAACTAGAATCTCCCATGAAAGCCTGTACTTCCTTCACATTTTTCGGCCTAGGTAGGTCTGCAATTACTCTAGCTTTCTCTTCATCCGTAGATATGTCGTTCTTTGATACAATGTTTCCTAGAATTTTGCCTTGCCTGACCATGAAAATGCACTTTTCTGGGTTCAAGAAAACCTGATATTCTCGACATTTGTCAAATACTTTCCTTAATTCAGGAATGTGGGGTTGCCTCATGTTAGAATGAGCACATATGTCATCCAAATAAACTTCCAAGTTCTTTCTTAAGAACTCCTTAAAAACATGACATATGAGTCGTTGAAACGTGGTAGGTGCATTTGTTAGCCCAAATGGCATCACACAAAATGCAAATATGCCCCATTTTGTGGTAAAGGCCATCCTATGTTGATCTTCTAGAGTGATGGCTACTTGATTATAGCCTGAGAATCCATCAAGACAACTGTAAACTTCCTTGCCCGCAACTCATTCTAGTAGATGCTCCGTGATAGGAAGAGGATAACTTTCCCTAATCGTGGCGGCAATAAATTTTTTAAGGTTAATACACACACGTAATTTCCCATTTATTCTTGGGCACGAACACAATGGGGGATACCCATTTGGTATGCTCAATTTCATAAATGAATCCTGCTTCTATCAATCGGTCTATCTCTTCTTTAATTTTGGCAGTGTAATTATCATTGTACGTGTATGGTTTCTGCTTAGTAGGTTTGGCCTCTAGAGTCATAGTGATCCTATGGGAGCATATATCTGGGTCTACTCCTTTTAAGTCCTTGTAACTCCAAGCGAACACATCTCTGTATTCTCACAATAGGGCGGTTAACTCGTCTTCTTCTTCCATCGTTAAATCATGCCCTATGTATGTGCATTTTTCTTCTCCTTCTTCTATTGTAACCACTATCTTTTTGGTTTTCTCTCAATTATCATATACTTCTCCAATGTTTGCTTCTCTTTTAGGCATCCTTAGCATGATTCTTCTATCTTCAATTTCATACTTTTTAGAGTTCTCCGCTACTTCCATGAGTGGTTCTTCTTCTTCTTCTATCTTAGGTGATTTCTTTCTCTTCTTTTGCTCACTTTCTGTGTCTCCTGTGAGTGACTCTGGTTGTTTGACTTGACTTTCCTTGTCTGTCTTAGGGGTAGTGTCTTCCACGTAGTAAAGATACTCTTCTTCTATTGAATAGAAGGGTTCCATGATAATGGACTCTAGGTCCTCGTCATGTGACTCATCTAGTTCTTGATTTACCTCTATGCATTCTTCTAGGATAAAGTCTTCCTCAACCAATTCGATCATAAAGATTGACATCCATCATCATTACAATGAGGGGTCCACTGTTCTTCATTCACTCCTATATCCATCGTAGTTAAGATCTCTGCCCACCATGAGGCTCGAATTTCTTGTCTGGAAACACTAGAGGTGCATAAGTAGGATCTTGAAGGGTTCGTGGATGTCATTCTAAACTTAAAGTTTGGGCTTCTAATCGTTCTTCTTCTTGTTTTTCTACCTTACACATCCATAGATGATTGTCCTCATGCAACCATGATGGGTCTGACTCTAATGAATGCATAGACTATGTTTCTTCTTGTGTCCTATGGATGGTATTCCACTGAATCGAGGGTACATCTTGACAAGAATAATCCTGGAGATTAACTTTGGTGGTCACTCCTAGATGTTGCAAGTATAAGGAGTCAATTCCCCAATCTTGTACAATTTGCAATTGACGCATGAATGGTCATCCTAAAATCATCTCATAAGCATGATTTTTCCCAAAATCACAAATGGAAAAAGTGTGCTCGAATTCTACAGCACAAGTGGTGAGAGATATGCCTTCTAGTAAGCCTAATGGTTTCTCAATGTGTTTGTCAGCCATTTGTAGCTTCATTCTTGTGGGTCTTAGTGTTGGCTTACCCCAATGTTTCCATAAAGTAGTGGCAACGATGGTTACTCCCGCTCCTCAACTAAGATGGCTTTAGTGGTGTATCCTTTGTGGGTTATTGGAAGATAGGTATTACCTTCCTCTCCCTCACTCATATCTCCAATTCTTTCCATAGGTATTTCTAGTACTTTCTTATGTGAACCTTCCTGAGAGTGAGTGCTAACTGTTTCTGGGAATTGGTTTGCTATATGCTTCCACAACTCTAGCTTAATTTTCAACAATTCTTCTAAAGCTATATGACACTGCACTTTAGTGTTCTTGATCACTTTCGTGTTTCTCAGGATTATTGATTCTTCATTTCTGACTATTATGGTGGGTGTTCTCATACTAATCGATTTAGCTTCCCAAGGTCATGTGAACTGACGTAATTCTTGTAAGAAATTAGATTCAAAATTCGTTTGTTCACTAAGTTGCTCTTCCTCTATATCGTCATACATAGAAGGCACGTCTTGCGAAAATTGTCCCTGCAAGTCATCTATCTCTTGAATAGGGGGATGGGTTTCTTGCTCGCATCTCCACTTTTCTTCTTGGATTTCTCTTAGAAACCCTTGGGAGTACATATGTATGGAAGAAAGGTTTTCTTCACACACCATGTTTGTTACTTGAGATAGGGATGATTACCTTCTTGTGTCTCTAGAACAATAGGGTCTTTCTACAGATTCTTCTTCTCGTTGCTAGCAATCAAGTATTCTAACCTCTCCAGAAATCCTTAAAAGTGTAACTCTAGTTTCGCTATGTTATTCCAATTGATATATCGAGAGGCTTCGAACATTGTCTAGGCTAATTCTACCATCTTCATGCAAAGCTTAGTTCTCTCAATTTCTTAGTCCATCCTTGGATAGTTATTACTCAATTCCGCTACTTGGGTCCTTTTAATCTTGCCTAGTATGCTCAAAACATAATGTCTAGGTTTTGAGGTATGGATTCAGCTAGAACTGATCCTGGTCTCTAGTTAGAGGTTTCATGATTTGATTCTTGTGAAGTTAAATCTAAGATCTTAGCTCTAGTTTCCTTTAGACTTCCCTCCAATTCATTTATTTTCTTACTCCATTTCCTTTTGATTCTCTCTCTTGAATCCTTCCATGATTTTGTCTTTCTACCACTAGATTCTCCAACTTTGCTAGTTTCAGCTACTTTGTCTAGGTTAGGTTGTTGATTTTGTAACAACGCATGGGCTCTCATTATAGCTTGGATAGGTATACATAGGGTTAGATCCATTTGAGGTGTGCACAATACCTATCACATCAATGGGTGTCACTTTTGAGGCATTAGCAGGGTTCTTAGGGCAAAATCTTATGATATGCTCTTTACCACATTCTACACAAAAGTCTTGAATGCTACAATGTTGTGACTATCCTGCTATCGGAGGATGTGGGCAATCCTTCATGAAATGATCTCCTTGGCACCTAAAGCATGGTCCTTTAGGGCCTTGTGGTCTTGGCTGTCTCAACTCGGGTCGTGGGTTAGGGTTTAGCGTACATAACATCGGCATAGTCAAGCTCCCAATTGGGTTCCAATGGTGAACTATGGTATTAATATGTTTCCAAGTGTTCTAGACATTCTATGTAGTATGCTAGTGGACTGTCTACATGGGTGGAGTCAAAACTGTTAGAATTGGAATCACTTTCTATGATCAGGGGCTCTAAGCTCTCCTCAACTCACACAAGCTAACCCAAAAAATGAACTCTCTAGCTCTTTATTAGATTCTATACTAGTTTTGACCGATTTCACATCTAGTGACCAGTGTAGTTAAAAAAATAGGTCCTCAACATCATTTGGAGGTCTAAACGAGATCTAAAAATAGCCAAAAATTGGTAGGATCATTCTACCTAAGCTCCTCGACCTCGAGGACTCCTTGGCTTGCACAAAATGGAGCTAATAATTACAAAAATGGTTGTTTTATGATACATATATTACAAAAGTGATAAAAATCATTGTTTGGGGTTTTGAAAAAGTAATATCAAATATGTTTCTTTGGAAAAGATGACTGCATGGCTCCCCACGACTCTTTGTAGTCTACCTCTGCATGCTTCCTCTATGTCGGTGCCTTTGGCTGCTACCAACAATTTGGCAATAAGCCTTTTCTTATACCTGTCAGTTCCTCATTTACGCTTACATTTCATCTTGTATACCCATTTAATGCCAAAGGCCTTTTTGTCTAGAGGCAAATAACATAAAGACCAAGTACCATTCTTCATAATAGCATCATATTTTGACTACATAGAAGTCATCCAATTTTTGGAATTTTGTGCTTCATCAAAAGAAATAGGTTTATCATTTTCATCATAAATACTAGAGATAATCATTGCATAGAAATTTGATGCAAAGGAAGCACTATGAGAGCTTTAATGAGTACGATATGTCAATGGTGCATCTTAGTTATTATCTATCAAGGTTTGCACCAACCATTTAGGCATAGTTTTTGCCTCCTCTATCTTAGTCTCTCATCAACAAATGCATCATCTGCATTAGAAATGGAATGATCTGCACCATTATTTGAAACATGTAAAGGCTGAGAAATTGCCTCATTTGGATCAACACTTATCCACCTATGAAAAGAGGAAACAAAGTTTCATACACATCTTCAGATCTAATTGATGTCTCCTTGGTACATTAAAGTAATGGTTGAATTACATTTTCCATAAAAACAACATTAGGGCTAACCAAAATGTGCTTAGTCTATGGATGATCTAGACGATAGCCTTTTCTTTCAAAACTATACCCAAAAAAATGCATTTTACTATTTTATCATCCAGCTTTCCATTCAGACACTAAGGCATATGCTAGATAACCAAAGACATGCAAATGAGCAACAGATGGCTTGCGATCATGACAAGCCTCATATGGAGTGATCAATTGCAATGCTTTGGTGGGACACATGTTATCTACATATGTTGCACAACATAACACCCTCAAGCCAAAATCTATGTGGTAAAGCCTGACTTTTCAACATACACCTTGCCATTTACATGAGATACCTATTCTTTCTTTCAACAACTCCATTTTGTTGAGGTGTAACATATATCCCCCCCCTTGATTAGAATGGAGGGTGCCAAACTTACATGCTAATAGATTTTTCAGCCATAACCAAGAACTATTTAAAGCATGTAAATACTCTTAACTTTGTTTCAATGGATAGACCCATGCATGTCTAGAGAAACCATCAATAAAAGTCCCGAAGTACAAGTAGTTCCCAAACTAAGGTGTCTAAACATGACCACAAACATCATTATGAACAAGCTGCAATTTATGAGCAACCCAAATTGAACCATCTTTTGGGAAGGAGGAATGGTGCATTTTGCCCAAAATACAATCATCATAGATAGGTTCATAAGGTACCTCAAGTTTGTGTAGAAAGAGGATTTCAAATTTCTACAAGGAAATCAAACTAGCAAAATTCAAATGAACAAAGCATCCATGCCAAGGTTTTGCATATAAGATAGCCTGAGAATCTTGAACTACATATGCTGAATCATTCACAGTTTTTGCATAGTTGATGAGCTTATGCAACCCACAACATACAATTTCCACAATCAATAATAACATCACCATTTGAGCAATCATGAATTGTGCATTGGTCATCAACAAATTTGACAACCAAGCCAATATTGGCTAATGTTGAAATTGAAAATAGATTTTTCTTGATCCTTGATGCATATAAAGCACTTGATAATGTGAAAGAATTGTCGTCAGCACTAGACAGAATGATCTTACCATTTCCTATTACAAGATAAGAGGAGTTTTTAGCACATGTGATAGAATTCCCTATAGGGGCGAGCTCAAGTGAATTAAAGAAACTGTATTGTGAGGTAATATAATTGGTTTCCCCACTATCATGAGAAGTATCAAACATCTGAGTCTACTACAAACATACATTGATCATAAGAAGATGGGCATTGCTACAAACAATAGTTAATGCCCATTCTCATTCTGAATAGGATAAGCAGAATATTGCTTTAGGAGTAGAGACATATGCAAAAACCTCTACTTTATGATAAGCACACTCTATTTTAGGTGTAGAGGCCTCTATAATATATATATAAAAGTACCAAACATCTAAGTCTATTGCAAACATACATTGCTCATGAGAAGATGGGCATTGCTACAAATAGTAGTAAATTCCCATTCTCATTTTGAACAGGATAAGAAGACTCTGTTTTAGGTGTACACACATCTGCAACAACCAATCAAGCCACTTTATTCTTTGCCTCTTTTGCAACCAATTTAGGAAAACTCTTTATGACATGATCGTTTGCCTTATAATATTTGCAAAACTATTTATGCTTCTCTATTTTCTTCTCATCTTTGTCTTCCTTCTTCGATTGTGCAACATTAACAAATTTCTGCTTACTAGTAGATGAGCTGCATTTACCTTTGCCCTTCTCACTAGCTAAGAAATCTTGATCTGCAACATGCATGATTGGCATGTTTCATTTGGATTGATCTTCTTGCAATAAAACAGAGACTAACTCCTCAAATGTTAAGACATTTGGATTGTCTTTCATCATCAATCAAAGAGTAAAATAAAAAATTTTATATGAATTTGGAAGACTACTAAGAACAATTTGCACAAATGAAATATTTGGCAAGAATTCACCAACAAAAAATCAACTTCTCCTTCAAATCTTTGATCTTTGTCAAAAAACTCCCCATAGAATCTCCTTCATTTATATGCCCACTCTCCAATTCTTTTTGAAAGTAAGCAGCGCGATCCTCATTTCTTGCCCGGTATAAAGTTATAAGTATATCTCAAGCATCCTATGTTGTCTTGCAAGAGAATGTGAGGAGTAATGGCATGATTGACAAACAAAGCTATCGATGCATATGTCTGATCATGTGTGCCATCCCAATGAAGTTGCTCTATAGTAGATCTAGCAAGAACCATAACACAACCAAGAGATTGAATATCATCATCTTCAACAACATCTACTTCACCTTCAATAATTGTATTTGCAGGTATAGTATGATCTTTTTCAACATGCTCCACAATATTCCACAACCCTTTTGCCACAAATCTATGATGCATCATATATGCCTACAATGTGTAATTAGCACCATCGAATTTATCCTCAATAGCCAACATATGGAATACATCATTGCTTTCATCCATGGTCAGTGGCTAAATACCTTGACGCACCAAAATGATTATATCTGAAAAAGTTGAAAAGAAACACCTTGTTGAGATCTGCTAAACCTATAGCAAACTTTAAGGTTGATTTTTATTATTTCATTGGCCAAATTCAAAAGAAGTACCATCTTTTCAAAATTAATTGATACCTTGTTATTTTTCATCCAAGTTTGCCCTAAAATTAATTGTTCAGACATTATTGCATCTGGCCATTCCTCACACTCTACTTCCACTTGCTCCTATTCAATTTGCAATATGATACTTTGTGTAGAAAGAGTTTGAACTATTTTCCCATCCAATGTTTTTATTAGGGTTTTACTTTGTTTTCTTTTTGCATGGAGTTTTGTCAATAATTCAGTACTTATTAGATTTACTTGAGATCCTGAATCTAATAAAACCCTGATTTTTTCTCCTTTAAAAGTCAAATATACAACTGGCAAATGTTTTCTTGTTTTTCCTATTTGTTTTTCACATTTCAATACTTCTCTTATATTCTTGCATTTCCTTATTCTTTCCTTTGCTTCTCGTTGAGCTTCCCACTTCATCTTATTCTCTTCCTGTTTTCTATGTTGAGCTTGTTGTAGTCTCTTCCAGCCTTCAATAGATAAAGGTTGGTTATACCTTTGTATTCTGCAGCCACTTATGGAGTTTGGCATGATTTCTCCATCTAAATTTTCCAATTGCACTGCTCCACTATGACTAATCTGATGGATAATATAAGGACCATGTCCTCTTTTTTGCAGTTTTCTTTTGTGTTCTTTAAGTGTATATGCTAATACTAAATCTCCCTACTGCAAGTCTTTATCTCTGATGTGAAGATCATGATATGATTTTTGCCTTTTTTTATTTGCATATATACTCATAACTGCTTGCAACCTTGAAACTCCTAACTTTTCCAATTCTAGAACTCTATTGGATAATTCATGTGCTATCCATTCTAATTGATTTGCTACTCTCAATGTATGTATTAGAAATTCTAATGGTAATACTACATTCTGACCATACACCAAATTAAATGGAGTTGTTCCTATTGCAGTATTATATGCTACTCTATAAGCCCATAGGACATGATGAAGTTGAAGATCCCAATCCGTTCTTTTTGGATTCACCAATTTTGATAGAACATTGCACAATACTTTATTCGTGCTTTCTGCTAAACCATTGGCTTGAGGATGATAGGGTGTTAATTTTCTATGAACAATCATAAAATAATCAGTTAAATTCTCAATAACCTGATTGAGGAAATGAGAGCCTCTATCAACTCACCAACTCAATAGGTAATCCAAATCTGCTAATTATATTTTCAAAAAGAAATTTAGCAGTTGTTTGAGCATCATTTTTTCTTGTAGCCTTAACTTCAGCCCATTTGGAGATAGTCAGTGGCTACAATGATATATTCTGCATGAGAGCTTCTAGCTGGTGGATGTATTGGTCCAATAAATTCTATTCCCCATTTGCTAAAGGCTCTTGTAGAGATTAAAGGTATCAAAGGCATATCATCCTTTCTTCTAGGTTGCCTTTCTTTTTGACATATATCACATCTTTTGACAAATGTTTTTGCATCTGGAAAGAGAGTTGGCCACCAAAAATCTGAGTAAAGTATCGTTGTAGCAGTCCTCTCACCTGAAAAGTGACCTCTTGCTAATCCTGAATGTGCCATCTCCAAAATTTCCAAATACTTCTATTCAGGAACACGAATTCTTAGGTATCCATCTATTCCTTTCCTATACAATTGTTCCCCTAGTAATTGATATTCTTAGCTCAGCTCCTTCATATTTCTAGAATCAACATTTTGCACATGATTATTTTGCTCTTGTGGTTGGTTGAGTTCCTCAATTATATGTTCACTCCAGTTAGGATTTTTCTGGAACCAATACAATGTGACCAAATCAATAATGTTTTTACTTTGGCACTTCTGGCACTATGTAATGTATCTCTCTACATCCTGTTCTTTGGTTGGCTAGTGCACTCCCATTCTGGTTAAATTATTTAAAGTTACAATCTTGGAAGTATGGATTCCAAAGATGTGCTTTCTGTAAATAATTTCTTTGCTCTTCCTTTGGGGTACAATATTTCAACACACCAATATGATTTACATGGTATAAATAAGTTTCTACTCTGTAATAGCATATGTGTTGTATTACCAATATTGTTACATGGTTCAATTGTAAGAAGTGGCACCAAAGACATTGCCCACTCATGGAGACTTTCTATTTTGAATAAATAAGCATCTACGAGTCATCATTAATTGGAAGAGTTTGTTCTTCTTTTTGAATCCTCGATAAATGGTCTGCTCTCAAATGTGTTTTCCCTTGTCTTACTACAACTTCAAATTCAAATTCCATTAAGAGTAAGAACCATCTCACAATTCTTCCAATATGACAAGGTTTATTTACCAAGTATAATAATGCTTGGTGATCCACAAAAAACTTAAACTTGTTGGCTAACAATACTGTCTATATTTCTTTACTGCAAACAAGTATAGTTCCTTTCTGCTTGAGTTAATTGCCTACTGGCATAAGCAATAGGGAAATCTAATTTACTTCCTTCAATAGGTTGTGCCAGAACACATCCTAGAGAAAAATCGGAAGCATCCACATGGACACGAAAGATTTGATCTCATTGTGGTGTTTTCAGAACAGGTGTTGTCACCAAACAAGTTTTTAAAGTTTCAAAGGCTTCATCACATTCTTGGGTCTATTCAAATTTGGTTATTAGAGCATATAAAGGTTTAGCAATATCTGCAAACCTATGCACAAATTTCCTATAATAACCATAGTGACCCATAAAGTTTGAAGTTCTTTTACATTGGTTGGCTTGGGCAGATCCACTATTGCTTTGATTTCTTCTTCATCAGTAGAGATCCCATTCTTAAGGACTATGTGTCCTAACATTCTACCTTGTCTGACAAAGAACACACATTTCTCAGGGCTAAGACATACTCTATAGGTTCTTCATTTTTTGAATATATTCTCCAAGCCTTGTATATGATTTTCTCTTTTATTTGAGAAAGTACAAAGATCATCTACATAGATTCCCATCATGCTTCTCAAAAAATCTTTAAACACATGACACACTAATCTTTGGAATGTGGCTGGTGCATTGGTTAAACCAAATGGCATAACCATAAATGCATAAATGCCCCATTCTATTGCAAAAGCTATCTTGTGTTGATCTTCTATTGCAATAGGGACTTGGTTATATCCTGAAAATCCATCCAAGAAACCATAAATTTCTTTGCCAGCTATTGTTTCCAATAAGTGATCTGTTATTGGCAATGGATAGCTATCCCTTATAGCTGTTGCATTAACTTTCTTCAAGTTAATACAAACCCTAAGTTTACCATTTTTCTTTGGAACTACCACTATAGGAGAAATCCATTCAGTATAGTCAATTTCATAAATGAAATTGGCAGCCAACAACTTGTCAATTTCCTCTTTTATTTTTGCAAAGTATTTATCATTAAAGGTGTGGTGCCTTTGCTTACTAGGCTTTGCATCTGGAGCAATGAGTATCTTATGTTCACAAATCTTAGGATCTATGCCCTTTAAGTCTTTATAATTGTAAGCAAACACATCCCTATATTCTTTCGCTAATTTTATCAAAGCTTCCTCCGCATGTTCATCCATATCGTCTGCTATGACAATGTGTCTATCTTCTCACTCTTCCTTGGTGATTACTACCTTTTTGGTTTGTTCCTTATTTTCATAGGACTCACCTTTCTTCTTTTCTCTTCTTGGATTCTTTTTAAAGAATAGTCTCTCTTCCACCTCATATTGCTTGAAGTTTGAGCGTGCATCAAATTTTTTCTCTTCCACTCTAGATTCCTTGTTTTGCCTTTTTTTGTTTTTTTTTAAGGCTTGATTCTCACTCCTCTCTTTATGTACACACTTCTTATATTTTCTTGAGATTCTTTTTTTGATTGCATCATCTGCCTATATTGTTTCCAAGTAAGTATTTTTGATGATCATAAGTGTTTGGTCAACTTGGAAATTGTTTTGTTGTGCTACATTAATAATCTTGACTCCTATATGAAAAAATATCATACCCCTCCTCATTTTGGAAGTTTATCCCCTGGAAGTTTATCCCCACAGATTCATCATTGGCTACATCTAGTGTAAACAGAATTTGACTCTACCCATATGGTTCAAACTCTTCATCATCAAACTTTTGGGGTATATATCTTTCATCTTCAATTCCTCTCTCCTCCTTGCAATCCTCCTTTTTTATCAAAAATCTTCTATAGATTTTATTTCTTATTGCATTACACTTCCATAATGGTGGTTCAATATCACTTTCACTTTCTCCTTCTGACTCCTCACTTGTATCCTGACTTTGATGTATCTTGAACCACTCTTGAGGGGATATATCATAGAACTGTCCATTTTTTAGGTTTACTTTGGTGATTTTTTCTTGATTCTGTAGATACAAGAAATCTTTTCCCAAATCCTATACTATTTGCATTTGTCTCATAAAAGGCCTACCTAGGATAATCTCATAGGATGTGTCTACTACAACAAATGTATGTTCTATTTCTATTCCACAAATTTCTATTATAACTTTCTCCCAAATCCCTAAGGATGCCTCAATGTGACCATCTACCAATTGTAATTTCATTTTAGTTGGTTGGTGTGTTTGATCCCCAGGTTTCCTGAGTTCTCTTTGTGATAATTGCAACTCCTAATCCATTGTCTATAATTGCATTGGTCTGTTTATCACCAAATTGAACTTTGAGTATGGTGTTCCCTTCCTCCCCTTCATAGTGACCTCCTATCTTATCAATGGGTACATGCAGAATTTCCTCAGTTTCTTGTTCTGTTCCTCAGTTCCAGTGTGATTTATTTGCCGATTTTGTAATAAGATGTTGTAGATGAGGATTTTGTTTCACCAATTCACTCAATGTTGTTTGATATTGAATTTTACATTGTTTTGTTAGTCTGAATTGTACAGTGATGAGTTGTGTTGTATTGGCTCCTTCTTCTTGTAATTTCTCATCGGTCTCTTGATTATAATTTTGTGGTTGAGAATTTTCGGTACTTCTCCCACCCTCAATGTTTCCTTCTTATTCAAGGTTCTGTTGAGTTTTAGTGATTATTTTTTTACATAGTTGCATTCTTTCCTGTTCCAAGTCAGGCATTGGATAAGCTCTTTCATAGTCTAAGGCACAAGGTCCTACCTCAATTCTTCCTTGATATGCTCTCAACAATGTATCCTGGTTTGGTTTTATGTGGTGTTTTTATATTGTTGTTTGTTTGATTCTTCTAGGGTTTTCCACCTATTTCACTTTCTTTTCCCATTTAGCTCTTTGTATGGCTGTTTTTTCTCTGCAAGATGTGTTTCTCTTTATCTCTGATGAGTGTGGTTCCAAAAGTATTCCTTGTTCCTTAGCCTAAGATCTAGTTATTGCTTGTATGGGTATCATCTCATTCTCATCAGACTCTCATTGCTCCATTATCTCCACATATTTCAAAGGTATAAGAGTTGCTACATTTTGTTTCTCACGATTCCTAGGACAATCCTTGATTAAATGTACTCTACCACAATCTTTACAATAATCTCCTTCCACTCTTAGTGTTGGTGGCTGAGTGCAATCTCTTACAAAATGTTCTCCTCCACACCTATAGCAAGTGATTTTTTTATTGGTTTGGAACTGAGGTCTTTGATTTGACATATAATTGTTTGTGATATACATGAATGTGGCTGCATCTAACTCAAACCTTCCATTTCCAAAATCTAGGGCTTGTAAATCTAGCTCTTTATGATCATTGTTTTCCCATACATCTCGATCTTGATATCCTTCTAGAGAATGAAAATAATTCATGTAGTTTTGTCTAGTTATTATATTTTCATTTTCCTCCACTGGAGTGTATTTGACAAGAACCACATTTGTGGGTATGGGAGGTTGTTGTCCTAATATCAGCCTTGGTTGTTCCACAAACCCTAATTCTCTCTACTGGTTGTATTGGCTTGATTAGTCTTTTCCCTTGATAGGTTGTTTGTCGTAAAAACACTCTTCCCTAGTATGATTGGTCCATTTTCTTTCTAGGGTACAATATTTCAATGTTTTCATATCCTACAAGTGTTGAGGTCTCTGATAATGAAATTGATGTGTCAAATGGTTTTCCCCACAGTTATTGCATTTCTTTATTAGTGTTAATCTTGCATTTACCAGATTTGCCTTAGTAGTAGCCTCTAGAGCTTTTGCTATAGCTTTTGGCTAATTCCTCTATAGGTGGTATCCTATCTTCCTGAGCTCTTGGTTGGTCAAATTCCATTAGGTCGTGCCCTATGTTATCTTTCAATTCTATAGCTTCCTTGACAGAGGATCCTAAATCAGGACACCTTCTATAATAAACCAAAGTTCTAAGCTGAGCACTTTTCAGGCCTTCTATGAATAGAGACACTTGTCTTCTCATTGAGGGAACCTCATCCTTTAGACATCTATCTATATACTGCTTAAATCTCCTTGCAGCCTCTCTCACATTTTCCTCTTTCTGTTGTTTAAAACTATGGATCAAAGTAGTTGTACTATGTTTTATCCAGTTTTTGAAAATTCCCATATGAAGGCTTCCAAGAAGGATTCTATCTTTTGATACATTTCCTTCCTCAAAGGTATGAACCAAGACAAATCTGCCCCAGTCAAAATTAGCCCAAATGCTTCAAATTGTACTTTATAATCCTCCACTTCTTCAGCCCTAATTAATTGTCTAAACTCAGCAATATGTGCATGATGATTTGAATACCCTTCATATTGATTCTTCAAACACTTTGGTAGTTGGTATGGCCTCAACATTCTCCCTTGAGCCTGCCAATTTGGTCTCCTTCTCACATGGAAATCAGACATGTCTTCTCCTTCTCTTTCAAAGGGATTTGGAGAATTATATGGTTTTCTCTCTTTTTGTGGCTCATTGGAGTATGATTTCTACTTGGTCTAGGTATGTCAGCTTGTCCCAAATATTGATCCCAAAGCCTTTTGTATGTACATTGACCAAGATCATTAGAATTCTCTAGATCATGAGTGAACACATAAACACATTCTTATCTATCCTCATATCTGCCATCCCTGAATTGTGCCACTCGCATTAAATTCAAATGAATTTCTAAGTTTCTCAATCTGATGAGATTCTAATGCATTCCATCTTGATACACATAAGTACCAAACCTATTTGTGTACATGTCTTTGAGTATATTCCTATAATCTCATGTGTCTGTGTGTTTCTCTTCCAAGTTCAAATTTTCCATACTTGGTGATTGATTTGTGAGCTCCTTCTGATGATTCGCTTGGTATTGAAGTTTCACAGCCCCCCTATGGGTTTTGGAATGTATAATGGTATTTCTAGATCTTAATATTATTCACTTTTGTATTTGAAGAACCTAAATTATCTGTTTGGAAAACCCTAATCTATCAATGAATTGGAGATTTGAACTTGAGAAGTTAACTCTTCCCACTTTTAGCCCAAAGATCTCTTCCTTTCTTCTGTGATTTGTCCTAGTTATAATTTCCTTGAGTTTCCCTTATTTTTGTACCCAAAGTCGAAATTTCCTAAAAAATGCAATTTTGAATGTTTTTGTGATGTTTTTATGAGAATATTTTTCTAGATTTTGGAAGCAAATTAATAGATTAGACTTTATTTGCTCAAATTTGGAGTTTTCCTCTCCAATCATCATAGTATAAAGGATTAGCATAAACAACACCTTCAATATGTCAATTCGAGAAGTATACTAAGACCACAGCCCCTTCTAGTACCAATGGGATCCAAGAAATTACAAGAAAAGACCATATTATCTGAGATTTTCTTGAAGAAGGAGTTGAAAACTAGGGCTTGAGATATCTTGAGGTAGAAATAAGTATTTTCTACGATTGTTGTGTCTAAAGCATGCTATTTTTCATGTAGATTCCAAATATGAACTTAGAATTAAATTTCAATACATGTATCATCATGATGAGACAATCATGATTTTGACAAAAGTGATATTCTTCATAACCAATAGTAGTTTCTTGCAAATAGCTATTCAATATTGTAAAAGACTCCTCCCCTCATAAGATTCACTTAGTAATACACAAGTCTCACCAACAAAATCCATGAAAAACACAAGGGAAACATCCACATTCAACCATGGAAACTAATGAAAAGAGAGAAAACACAATTTTCTGCTAAGAGCTCTCAAATTCAATTTCTGCAAGTACAAATGATCAACAACCCCTTCATAATACAAGATTTTGACCTTTATACTTTTTCAAGTGTACATGTTCACACTTGAAATTAGATCCTTTCAACTTCTACTCTAAAAATAATGAAGTTTGGGAGCTCCAAAAAATCTCTAAAAAATACATAACATCTAATGGACCATGAGGAAGACTCTTCCTCATTTTTACATCATTTTGATAATCATATGTACAAAAATTATCTATTTTACAAAATCCTTTTGACTTCAAAAAACATATTCTAACATTTCTACTAACTTGTGTTGTTTAGATTTACTGTCCTATAGAAAAACAAAGACTAACTCAAAAGTCAAGGCATTTGGATTGCTTTTCTTCATCTAATGAAGAATATATGTTCAAACATTGATAAGAATATAGAAGACTGTTAACAACAGTTTGTAGAAGTGAACGATCTGGCAAGATTTTATCAGTAGAAATCGATTTCTATTCAAACCCTTGATGTTTTTAGAAAACATGTCCATTGAATCTCCTTCATTCATATGCTCACTCTCCAACTATTTTTGAAGGTAAGCAACACAAGGCTCATTTATTGCCTAATATAGTGTGGTAAGAGTATCCCAATGATTTTTTGTTATTT
>CM035424.1:176387549-176602549 GCA_020310875.1 Ceratopteris richardii | reverse complement strand
ATCACTGTGAAAGCTACCCTATACTCAGCCTCACAACTAGAAGTGGCCATTGTAGGGTACTTCTTGCTCAACGAGGATATGCATGAGCTACCAAGCATGAAGCAAAAACCACTAGTGGACACATCAACAGTGCATTTGGAGGCCGAAATGAGCTCAGATCATAATTTTGGTACCACAGAGCGAAGTCGTTTTGATCTTCTAATCACCTTGAGTATGGTCACCAAATTTTGTGCGATTCTGAGATTGTGACCGGAGGGGTGTCATGACACCCTAAATGAAGCGGTGACCTGCTCTAATACCAATTGTTGGAGTTTGAGGTCTGTGGAAGCATGCGAACATCACAAGGAAGAAGAAGAAGCTTGGAGCACAACACACAATACTGAATGTATTACCACTAGAATGTACAAAGATAAGTAACGCATTTGGACAATAGGCGTATTTACAAGCCAGGGGAAAAAACTTCCTAAAGAGGGAAAAAAGTGCCCCGACGATCCTATTGTGTTCACACACATCACTACCTAAATATATCAACATGTATATTCATATGCATGTGTTACTATTGAAGAGGTAGCTTTTGATTAGGCAGCATTAATTGCAATCTTAGATAATCCTTGAATTTTTTATTCAGGAGCTACAAAGCATATGATAGGTTGCGGAAAGGTATTTTCTTCCCTTTCTAACTCTTCAGCTAAAAGAGTGAACATTACAAATGGTCATGATTTGGATGTTGTAGGTGTTGGAGAAGTAAATATTAAGTTCAGAGCAAGTGGAATTTTCATACTTTCCAATGTTCTTTATGTTCTATACATGAAGAAGAATTTGATCTCTATCTCTATTTTCTTGTTAGATGGTTATAAAGTTATTTTTAAGAAAGATTCATTTCAAATTTTGTCACCTAATGAGGAGCATTGTCTACTTCAAGGTGAAAACAAAAGTGGCATGTTTGTATTATCCAAAATTAGTCATGCTAATGTTGCTAGATCTTCTACACCTAAGGAGAACATGAAGTTATGACATGCTAGATTTGGTCATATCAGTTACATAGCTCTCAATCATACCAAAGATCAATGAGAGTTTTCCTATTTTTGCTTTACCAGATGATGAAGAGTCATGTGAAGGATGTCTTGACGGAAAGCTTCACAAACTACCTTTTAAGAAGCATGGATACATCAGGGCCACAAGCAAGTTCTAGATCATACATTTAGATGTGATTGGTGCAATGAGAAAAGATTCTATTCAAGGTTTTAGGTACTTTGTTACTTTTATTGATGATTTCTCAAGATATTCATGGATTTACAGAATTAAAGTGAAGTATGAGGTTTTTCTTACGTTTTAAGAAATTCGTAGCTATGGTTGAAACTGAAAATCAGTCAAAGATCTAGAATTTGAGAAGTGATAGAGGAGGAGAGTACTTGTCTAAAGACTTTAAGTCTTTTCTTGAAGACAAAGATATCTCTTATCAACTCACTATTTCATACACACCAGAACAGAAGGGTATTGCAGAGAGAAAGAATAGGATACTTGTTGAGATGATGCATAGTATGATGTCATCCAAAAAAATTTCTCCCAAGTTTTGGTTTGATGCAGTACATACAAATAATCACGTTTTGAATAGGTCTTCCACAAAATCTTTAAAGGTTATCACACCTTATGAAGCTTATTATGACAAGAAACCCAATGTGAGCTACTTTAAAGTTTTTGGTTCATTTAGTAGCCATAAAGTTTTGAAGGGACATCTAAAGAGCATTTTGTGTGCAAGCTAATGAAAGCTTTGTATGGAGTAAAGTAGGTACCAAGAGCTTGGTATCAGAACATACATGTCTAACTTCTATCTATTGGTTTTGAAAACTCAAATGTGGCTCCCACTCTTTATGTTAAAGCTTAAAAAGATGTTTGGATTATTTATAACTTGGGATTGAATTCATATACAAAGATGAGTGTATCTACATGACACAATAGAAATACATTGAGAAATGATTGGAAAGGTTTGAGATGACAGATTCCAAGCGTATGTAGACACCTATGGATGTCAATGTGTCATTACAGTCGGAAGCAGATTCAGAATCATTTGATGCTAGATTATATAGTCAAGTAGTTGGTTGCTTGATATATCTATGTAATACATGTCGAGACATTCAGTTTGCAGTTTCTCAAGTATCCAAGTTCATGCACAGTTCGCTTAAGATTCATAGGAAAGAAATTAAGAAAATTTTCACATATTTGAAGGGAACTTCCCATTATGCTTGTCTTATCTCTTGGTTATCTAAGAAACAACCTACAATTTCTACATCTTCAAGTGAAGCAAAATATAGGGCTGCCTTTACAACTACACTTAAAGCAGTTTTGTTACGGAAGATTCTAAGTTATCTTGATGTTCAAGTTCACCTTCCAATTCAGACATTTTTAGACAATTGGAGTGTTATTGTTATTGCAAAGAACCTTGTTCATCATGTTAGGACAAAGCATATAGAGGTTCATTATCACTATATTCAGGAACAGGTATCTAAGAAGCACATTGAGCTAGTCTATATATCTACAAGTGAGAATGTTGCAGATATTTTTACCAAAACATTCACCAAGGAGAGTCACGAGAAGTTTTGCAGGTTATTAAACCTTGTACCATTATGACATTGAAGGAGGGATTGTTGGGAAACAATTGTCAAAATGGTCAAAATCCTAAATCTATTCCAGATCAAGTAGATTTTTATATAACTCCCTCTTCAACAAAGGCACTGGGTGCCTTGGCTAAGTCAAAAGCTTTGCACCCAAGCAATCCGGGTTCAAAACCCATCACCGAAGATAGTGCAAAAAGACAAAAGATTTTTTTTCTTTTTTTGAATTACGAATTCGGTGCCGTTTTTCATAGAAATCATGATCATTGTTTTTTTCCGTAGCTTTTTAGCTTTTTGGAAACATAGGAAAATTATATAAGAAGAGGTTGGATCATTGTTGAATCAATTAACTCAAGCTCTAGCAAGCTAAGGAGGTGATTAAGGAGGAGGAGTTTTACACTCTTGGAGGAGGTGTGCTCTACATTTGGAGACATCTAGAGGGTTTTGTATTAGCCAACCATCAGCATCACTTGCTGAGTTATTGTGAGTAACAAATCTATTTTTGTTCTCACTTATTCATTCACTAGTTTCTGATTTAGGTTAATCAAAATTTGGGTTTGCTATAAAATAGTTCTAGACTGTTCATATTCTCCATATTCTCTCTCACACACACACTCTTCATACCTCTTAAGCACACAATTTCTTGTATCTAGTTCCTATTTTTGCTTAGATTCACATATTGTTAATTTGTATCATATTCGCACATTGTAATTTGACATTAGAATATAAGTTAGTGTACATGAGCATCCTAGCTTACCATACACTTGGAACATCTTTTCTATTCTCTTTATCTCTCACTCATTTATTTTTGAGTCTTAAGGTGTGTATGCTAAGGTTAATCTATTGGAAAACCTGTGATTAATTTTCATTGAGGCTAACCCCACTTCCAACAATTCTATGATCTTATAAAGCCCATGACATAAAGTGCCAAAAGCAGTAATGACATCACCATGTGAGAGATCATGAAATATACACCTGTCATCAACAAATTTGACAACCAAGCCAATCTAGGCTAATGCCAAAACTAGCAACAGATTTTTCTTGATCCATGGCACAAACAAAACATCTGACAATGTGAAAGAGCTACCATCAACAGTAGTCAAAATGATTTTACCAACTCCCATGATAGGATAAGATGAGTTGGTGCATCTGACAGTATTCCTTGTAGAGGTAGGCTCAAGTGCACTGAAGAAACTGCACTGTGAGGTAATGTGTTTGGTTGCTCCACTATCAAAGTACCAAACATCTGAGTCTACTATAGACATACATTGTTCATGAGAAGATGCATCATAACTGCAAATACCAGTAAATGCCCATTCTTCATTTTGCACAAGATTTGCAGACTCTATTCTAGGTATGGAGGCCTCAAGAACAACCATTCAAGCCTCTTTTTTCTTTGCCTCTTTTGCAGCCAATTTTGGACAACTCTTTATGACACGATCATTACCTTTATAATATTTGCAAAAGTACTTCTGCTTCCCTATTTTCTTCTCATCTTTGTCTTCCTTCTTCGACTATGCAGCAATAGTAGATTTTTGCTTACTAGTAGATGAGCTCCATTGATATTTGCCCTTCTGATTAGCTAAGAAAGCTTGATTTGCAACATGCATAATGGACCTATTCTTCCTAGATTGATCTTCCTACAACAAAACAAAGACTAACTCCTTAGATGTTAAGGCATTTGGATTGGCTTCCATCACCAATCGAAGAGTAGAAGCAAAAATCTGATATGAATCTAGAAGACTGTTAAGAACAGTCTAAGTGAACTATCTGGCAAGACTTCATCTACAAGATCTTTGATCTTTGTCAAAAAAATATCCATAGAATCTCCTTCATTCATATGCCCACTCTCCAATTGTTTTTAGAGGTAAGAAACACGAGCCTTATTTCTTTCCTAGTACAAAGTGGTTAGTGTATCCCAAGCATCCTTTCATGTTTTACAAGAGCATATATGAGGGGTAACAACACATTTGATAGACAAATATCAATGCATGTGCTTGAGCATCTCTACCATCCTAACAAAGTTTCTATGTAGTAGGTGCATGTCACATAACCTTAGCAAGAGATGGTTGAACCATAGCTTAAGAGATAGGAATAGGAAGTAATCATCATCCATGGCTTTTGGGACTAATGGTTATCCCATCATACTCATAGCTAGGAGGTTGTGAGTTTGATTCCCAACATTGGTATCAGAGCGTAATTGATGAACTTGGGCAACATGGAGGTTGGAAACCTCATATGTGGGCACTTGGGAACTAGTTGACCATAGATGAGTCTAAAACTAGCCACAAATGAAGGTGCATGGGCATTTGGGCACCAACAAAGGGTTGGATAGGTCCAAAATAGGTCGGTGTGTTGGAATTTGGGGTTGGTGGAAGGGCTCAAACGTGGGAAGGGGCCCAAGCTAGATTGAAGGGTCCACAAGTGAGCATTTAGGACAATGCTCAATCTAAGGGGGGAGGAATTTCACATAACCTTATTAGGAGATGGTTGAACCATACCTTAAGAGAGACGATTAGGAAGTAATCCTCATCCATGGCTTTTGGGGCTAGTTGTTAGCCCATCATACTCCTAACTAGAGGTCGTAACTCACAACCTCCTAGCTAGGAATATGATGGGCTAACCACTAGCACCAAAAGCCATGGATGAGGATTACTTCCTAATCATGTCTCTTAAGTTATGGTTCAATAATCTCTTGCTAAGGTTATGTGATAGTACAGCAAGAACCGCAACGCAAACAAGAATTTGAAGATCATCATCTTCAGTGCCATCTACATCAGCTTCAATAACTATATTTGTAGGTGTAGTAGGTCGTTTTTCAACAACCTACACAATCTTCCACTTTTGCTAACAGTACATGATGCATCATATATGCCCTTAATAGATAATTGGTATCGTCCAACTTGTCCTCAATAGCTAACATATAGAATACATCATTGCTTTCAACCAAGGCCACCGACTAAAATACCCTAATGCAAAAAAATGATTGTACCTCAAAAAGTTGAACAAAACTACCTTGTCAAGCTCTGCTAAACCTATAGAAGACTTCGAGGTGCTTGTACAGGCGATCCAAAAATTGTATATATTTTGGCACAAAAGGATAAAGTTTCCTACACAGGCATTGCGATAGTGTGTTGGAGGCCAATTTTCATGCAATTCTCAGAATGTGACCAGAGGGGTGCTGGCAAGGCAAGAGCTTAGGTCACATTGTGTCAAAAAATGGGATATCAACTATTGAAAACAAAGTGAGAGCGATAGTAGAGTTACCGAGACCAAAAACAATTAAGGAAATACAAGCTTTTATAGGTCATTATGGATGCTACTGACGTTTTATCCACATGTATGCAATCAGTGGAAAGCCTCCGTACAACCTTCTGGCTAACTTTGAGTGGAATGAAGAATGTGAGAAATCATTCATAGAGTTGAAATGATGTTTGTGATCAGTCCCCATATTGATAATGCCATATTGGAATAAATGATTCCATTTTCATGTGGATGCTTCCAAATTTGCTATTGGTTGTGTGCTAGCACAACCAACATGTTAAGGAAACATTGACCTTCCCATAGCATATGCAAGTGGGCAATTGAATGCAGTAGAGAAAAATAACAACCATCGAACGAGAAAGATAAGGCATGGTCTATGTAGTAAACAAATTTGGACAGCTTGCAAATAAGTTCAATTTTTTTACAGACCATCTAGACTTACTATATTTGGTGAACAAACCTTGCAATACAAGAAGGTTAATAAGATGATTTCTCTTGCTAATGGATTATGATTTCAAAGTAGTTGTTAGGAAATGTAAGGCCCACCTTTGGGCATATCACCGTTCATGACTTACTTCAAGAGAATCCTAACAAGTTGTGTGAGATAAAATTCTTGATGCATGTCTATTCAACCTTGAAGTAGTTCCAAATTGGGCTAAATAGATTGTGCCTATTCTCACATTTGGACCCAAGAATCTAGTGATAAGAACGAAAGATGAAGAAATTATCAAGTCTCAAAAATATTGTGTACTCATAGGGATTATCTACAAGAAAAATGATCAAGGAACCTTAGCTTGTTGTTTGGAAGAAAAAGAGCATGACATATGGTTGCAATTAGCACATGTAGGTGCATTAGGGTAAATCATTCAAAACATAACACCCTACATACATCGAAGAGATTAAAAGTATATTGGCCAACAATGGAAGCAGATGTCTATGGGTTTCTCAAATATTGTCCTTCTTGTGTTAGAGGATCCCCAATTGAACATGCAAATTTATGTCAAGTGTCTCCAATACCTCATTGGAGTGTTCCTTTAGTTAACTTCTTAAGAACGAAAACATTTCCCCAAGAGATGACTTTAGAGCGACAAAGAATTATAGAGCAAGAAGCTCAAGACTATATGTTCATTGGTGATAATCTATACAAGAGTGGAAGAGATGGATATTTGAGACTATGTGTGCATGAAAGTGAGTATATGAAGATATTAGAAATTGCACACTAGGGCATTGTACGAGGACATTTTGGGTCTGATTGTGTGATCAAAGATATTTTATTTTTAGGTTTTTGGTGGCCTACCCTTCATATGGATGCACATACCTATGTGAAGAGGTGTGAAACATGTTAGAGAGTTCAATATCCTATTCGCAAGGATGAGATTCCAATAAGACCCATGATGGAAGGATGTGCATTCTCCAAGTGGGGTATAGACTTTGCAGGTCCTATAAAACCCCTAACTAGAAGCTCCGATGTGGAGCATGTCATTGTAGCAATATATTACCTTATCAAATGGGTAGAACTGAAAGCCACCAAGAAGAAGGATGCACAAATGATGGTAAAATTCTTGTTTGAAAATGTATTCATGAGGTACGATGTCTATAGAGTTGGTGAGCAATCAAGGAACTCATTTCTTGAATGAGATAATTGATATCTATTACAAGATCTCATGGTAATTCAAAAGAAGTCTGCACCATACCATCCACAATCAAATGGATAGGAAAAAAGCACTAATAATTACATATGTTGACTAAGCTTGTAGACAATAAATGTTCAGATTGGGACAAACAACTACATCATGCTCTTTGGGCATATCGAGTTGCCTATAAAACGGTACTCAATGCCACTCCCTTTCAAATGGTATTCGACAAAAATGTTGTGCTTCCTTTAGATTTTTTTGACAGCCACCTAAAGGTTGCCCAAAAACATTAGTGGATAGGCCACGAGCTATTGTTGAGGATCATGGATTTAGAATACTTAGGAGAGATCAAATTGAGAGTAGCAACAAGAATATATGCAGTGAAGAAGAGACAAAAAGCCTTTTTTGATGCACATGTAAAGGATAAAGGCTTGAAAGTCGATGGCCTAGCACTTGTATACACTTTAAAACAACATGCTCATAAACTAGATAAATGTGGCTATGGGACTATGGTCATTAATAGGATATCCACCAGTAGAATAGCACATTTAGCCACTCTAGAAGGTGTCATGTTGCCCAATTACATAAATGGCCACCGTGTCAAGATCTATCAAGACCCCTTGATGGGGGGATTCTTAAATGACTTAATGTGGCTAAGAAATGTAAAGAGGACAAGAAGAGAATATGAGAAGAGGTGGCAGCCACTAATGCCATTAGGTATTCTTGCTGTCAAGATATGAACTTAACGAATGAATCCGATTGAGGCTTACCTCATAGGATTGGAATGTGTGGAAACCCCTTGCATAGGTGAGGTGGAAGTTCCCATCCTCATACAAGACATTCTCTTGATAGTAAAATTATTAGTGTGCCATGATGATGATCTTATTGAATCTTTAATCTTGGGTCAATATTGGATCTATGATCATGGTCAACTTAAACATAAGAAGTTATCTTCTTTAGGTTTGCGCAAAGGAAAAATGCATTTACAATACAGCTAGAAACTAGTACAACCATTGACAGGGGTTCTTAGTTCTTACTCTAAACTTGAAGAAAAATATGTTGCATGTACCCCTAGACTTGTTTTGCAGAAAGTCTTGCACTCTGACAAACAGATCAAGAAACCTGTGGAACTCCCTTCTTTTTCAAAGATGAGTGCGACAACTCAACCATGAAGGCATGCAAATTGATAGCAACAAAGTCATGAACCAAGAAGACAGCCATGGAGATACTGTAATAAAGTAAGTCTACGATCTAAGGATCCGATCGGTTCAGATAGGTCTGAAATCGGACACCGTTTGGTCATTCGTGTGTATGACCAAAGATCTCAAGTTTAGACTTATTAGGAGGTCTTGTGCTCTTGTGAACACGTGATCTACTTAGCTTAGTGGTTAAGTCTCAAGGATGTGAAGGAGGAGGTCTTAGGTTCAATCCCCATGGGGGACATGGGGAGATTATTTCGCCCAAAGAGATCTAGAGCCTTCTAGAAACATCCACTTGAGTTAGCTCGAGTTGACTGGGACATCTAGCGCACATGCAGTTACATGGCCAACACATGGCTGGCTAGTATCCACCTGCCCAAGAAGGCAGTCCCCTACAGAGAGCTATATATAGAGGCATTTGGTTGGGAGGAGAGTCATCTCTCTAGCATGTGGTGGTCGTAATCCTTGTTCTCTTACATTGGTATCAGAACCAAGTTTTGAGGATCCCTCCATCATCTTGTAGATTTTCCTCTCATCATACCACGAGTGCTCTTCATCACCTTCTTCCGTTAAGTTTTTTTTTCTCGCAGGTGAGCAGAGTTTCATCCCGATTCTCGTATCACTTTTGGCGGTGATTGCAAGTAGTAGATTACAAAAAAAAACGTTTTGTTCTGACTGTCATGAGCTATGGGATTCGAGCCCGTTACCTCCACGCTAGCAAGCTTTGCTACAACCAGTATAGCAACCGCGGGACATTCAATTATTGTTTTGCAGATTATAAAATGGTGTTGTCAGATTCTGACTACCATAAGCTACCGATATCGAGTTCATGACCCTCTACTACATAGAGCTTTCACATATCCATCCCACCAATGGGCGCTCGTATGAGACAAGTTTCAAACTTATGATATTCAGCTCTGCGCTACATCGCTTCAGACCAACTGGGCTAATTACTACAGCAATGTCCGACGTCTGTTCTTTCCATGAACTTGAAGCACGCTGTTGATTCTTTGTCAACATTTCAATTATTATACAGCGATGTCCGACGTCTGTTCTCTCCATGAAGCTGAAGCACGCTGTTGATTCTTTGTCAACATTTCCATTACTATATACAATAAATAATTGTTGCGCTGAAGAAGCTTCAAAATACGTGGAAGAGGGAGCAACAAGAAGCATTGCTCATTCGAACAGTGCCACAGTTCGAGGGTATTTGTATGTGTTCTCTTCAGCAGACCGTAATAAGAGGATATTGTTACGAAGTAGCAGTATTCAAACACTTTGATGAAAGCTAATTATAACGCCATCTTGACGCACTGGCGACATGTATTCTATCACTGGAGTAGCTCGGGCTGTTGCTTGTCGATATTGATTATATTGCATTCGGCAAAATCACCCGATGTACTGTGCATATGATAGCGTCGATATGTTGCACACATGGATCGAACATGTGCCACATATGAGATGAAATGATCATACAAACGAGCATAGGATCGATGATACATAAGTTATGTATCACTCTGTAAAATTTATGTTTGTATATGGGTTTCTATGCGCATCAGATGCAGGAGCCAAAACATGTTTATGATTCGAACTTGGGTCCATCTCTGTTATACTCCGCACTGCAGATCTCTGTAGATCAGAGAATCAAAAGAAGAGATTGTCTGCAGATGGTGTCTTTCGACACTACAAGAAAAAGGGGGCGTAGCGACGCCCCCAAATTGGAAAAAAAACGGGAAGCGTCGCTTATGCGACGTGGTCATCGCATAAGCGACGGTCAGAATTTCGATTTTTTTTTTCCCGACCCTCGTCGCATAAATGATGCTAGCGTCGCTTATGCAATGTTACTTAAAGAGCGTCGCTAATTTCGTCGCTGCCTAGCGACGGTGGGAGCGACGTTGGCAAACTGCAGAGCGTCGCATATGCGACGCTCTGGAATGTAAAAAAAAAATTGATTTCTCCCGGCACATTTGTGCCGGGACTTGGACGCAAGCAAGAAGAGACCGAGAGAGAGAGAGTGAGAGAGAGAGAGCGCGCGAGAAAGAGAGAGGGCCGCACAAACTAACAGCAAGCAGGTATGCGCACACACACACACTTACATACACATACATATGATGTACACACACAAATATACACACATAGACACACACACACATACACATACACACACATACACATACACACAAATACACACAAATATACACACATACACAAATAAGGTTGCATACACACATGCACACATAATGCATACACATGCACACACATATACACATACATATACACACACATACACAGACACATACACACACACATACACACACATATATGCATACACACACACATAGAGAGAGACATGCACACACATACACATACATGCATACATAATGCATATGCATATGCGTACATCCATACATACTTACATGCATACACACACATATGCATACATAATGCGTATGCATATGCGTACATACATACATACTTACATGCATACACACACATATGCATGCATAATTCACATGCATACATACACATACATAATGCATATGCATACATACACATACATAATGCATACACACACATATGCATACATAATGCATACACACACATACACACATATGCATACATACACACATAGACACATACACACATAGACACATACACACACATAGATACATACACACACATAAACACATACACACTCATAGGCACACACACATACACATAGATGCGCACACACATACACACACATACACACATAGACACATACACACATAGACACATACACACATAATGATGCATTCACACACATACACATGCATACACACATAGACACACATATACACAGACACATAGACACACATACACACACACATATACACATATACATACACACTCATAGACACACATAATGATGCATTCACACACATACACATGCATACACACATAGACACACATATACACTTACACATCCAAACATACACACTCATAGACACACATTCATACACACACACATTCATACACACACACATCCAAACATACACACTCATAGACATACACACATACACACACACACGCACACACACATACACACACATACACACATAGACACATACACACATACACACATAATGATGCATTCACACACATACACATGCATACACACATAGACACACATATACACACACACATATATGCATACACACACACATAGAGAGACATACACACACATACACATACATGCATACATATGCATACATAATGCATATGCACATACACACACATAGACACATACACACACATATACACAAACACATACACACATACACACATAGACACATACACACATAATGATGCATACACACACATACACATGCATATGCATACATACATGCATACACATACACACATAAACACATACACACACATAGACACATACACACTCATAGATACACACACATACACATAGACACACACACATACACACACATAGACACACACATGCACACATACACACATACACATGCATACACACACATACACATGCATACACACATACAGACACATATACACACACATACACACACATATATGCATACACACACACATAGAGAGACATACACACATAAACACATACATGCATACATATGCATACATAATGCATATGCATATGCATACAATGTACATACATACTTACATGCATACATAATGCACATGCATAGATACATACACACACACAGACACATACACACATAGACACATACACACACACAAACACATACATACTCATAGATACACACACATACACATAGACACACACACATACACATAGACACACACACATACACACACATACACACATAATGATGCATACACACACATACACATGCATACACACATATACACATGCATACACACATACAGACACATGTACACACACATTCACACACATATATGCATACACACACATAGAGAGACATACACACACATACACATACATGCATACATATTGCATATGCATATGCATACATACATACTTACATGCATACATAATGCACATGCTTACATACACATACATAATGCATACACACACACATACACACATATGCATACATAATGCATATGCATATGCATACATACATACTTATATGCATACATAATGCACATGCTTACATACACGTACATAATGCATACACACACACATACACACATAGACACATACACACATAATGATGCATACACACACATACATATGCATACACACACATACATATGCATACACACACATATGCATACATACATGCATACACATACACACATAGACACATACACACACATAGATACATACATACACATAAACACATACACACTCATAGACACACACACACACATACACACATAGACACATAATGATGCATACACACACATACATATGCATACACACACATATGCATACATACATGCATACACATACACACACATAGATACATACACATAAACACATACACACTCATAGACACACACACATACACATAGACACACACACATATGCACACACACATACACACATAGACACATACACACATACACATGCATACATAGACACACATAATGATGCATACACACACATACATATGCATACATACATGCATACACATACACACATAGACACATACACACACGTAGATACATACATACACATAAACACATACACACTCATAGACACACACACACATACACACATAATGATGCATACACACACATACATATGCATACACACACATATGCATACATACATGCATACACATACACACACATAGATACATACACATAAACACATACACACTCATAGACACACACACATACACATAGACACACACACATATACACACACACATACACACATAGACACATACACACGTAATGATGCATACACACATACACATGCATACATAGACACACATAATGATGCATACACACACATACATATGCATACACACACATATGCATACATACATGCATACACATACACACATAGACACATACACACACATAGATACATACATACACATAAACACATACACACTCATAGACATGATACTCTAGGGGCCATAATGCGTGATTACTCAGAGATCTCTCATGAGGAGCTCGATTATACGATCAAGATGCTTACCCAACAATCAGACGAGGGCTCTTCTGCGGCTCCACATGCAGGAAGAGAGCTAGCTGCTCATAGGTATGTTTTGTCTTCATAAACTTTTTTAATGATATTATAACACATATTTTTATTTATTTCTATCTATCTATTTTCAGGACACCTATACCACCTCCAGCACGTGATAGCAGAGCAGAGTTGCCTATGAGGACATGCATAGCGTGATTCATGAGAACATAGATTTAACAATAGAAGAAATAAATGAAATCAATAAGGATAATGAAGATGAGACTATATTGATGTCTTACCAAAATGATGGCAATAATGAAAACATATGAGCAGATTAGATAGTAAATTGTACTCTAGTTATCGATCAATAACTTGAAGCTTCTGAATGGATATCAGATAATAGGTTTTTTTTATTAACTTGAATAACAATGAATCCTATTAGAGAGATGAAATCATGTTCTTCTAAGTTAGAACATGAAGCTCGGGGGTATGGCTAATTATTTTATATATAGCTTTATCTTCGAGGAGCAAATTTTTATCATGTATGTATGCATATGTGTGTGTATTCATGTGTATTATATGTATACATATGTTAGTATGCATATATATGTATTTCATGTATATGTATGTGTTTGCATGTGTGTGATATATGTATACATGTGTTAAATATGCATATGTGTATATATGCATATGCATTTATGTAAAATATTCATGTATTCATGTAATATATGCAAGTGTTTATAATTGTGTACATGTATATATGTATATGTGTCTATGTGTAAATATGTACATGTAAATATGTATGCATGTATATATATGTTTATGTGTGCATGTAGGCATGTATATGTGATGTGTACATGTATATATGTATATATGTCTATGTGTAAATGTGTACATGTAAATATGTTAGTATGTATATATATATTTATGTGTGCATTTAGGCATGTATGTGTGATGCATAATATATCTACTCCATTTTATATTTATGTATCCTATCTACATGATGTGTATATATCTTTACATATATTATGATCCTCGTTGATTCGAGTAGCTATATATAGAGGCATAAGGTTGGGAGGAGAGACATCTCTCTATTAGGACGTCGGAGGTGCACATATACTTCAAACATATGGCTAAAAAGTTGAATTAGAGTTTTTAAATTAGGGATTTCAAAACCCTAATATCGAAATTAGTGTTTTCAATTTAGGATTTTTGAAATAGGATTTATTTATTTATGCGTATGCATGTGTTGTGTATGTATGTGTATCTATATGTGCATATGCATGTGTTTTGTGTGTATATATGCATGTGTGTGTATGCGTGTATTTATACCTCTAGTCTCTCTCTCTCTCTCATATACATACATACGTACATAAACACACATACTCATATCCACATATATATACATAAAAGCAGTGCATATCGTGCATTGTCGCGACGATGAGCCATAAGTGTCTGCATCTCTTTTAAACACCACTTAAGGGACCATCCTATCCCAAACTCTGTCTCAAGTGAACTAAGCACATATTTCTTATCCCTCTCATCATGCTCACCACAAAAATGAAAAACATAATGTAAATAAAACATAAGATATATATTTCAATTTATATGTAAAACTTTTACTTACTTCCACGGTAAGTGGATAAAGCGCAGGTAAGAGTCGCATAGTGCCCGCATTCTTCTCTTGAACTCCAATCCATTCCCTATATACACAATGTTCCCCTCTGGCTCTATGTCGCACTCTAATACTAAGGTGATCTATTTCTGGTAATTCCTCTTCCTCATCAGTAGAATCAGCATGTAGAGAATTATCCTCTTCATCAAAAAGATTAGTATCATTATCACGTATAATGATTCTAATTTCTATTTCAGATGTTGATGTATCAGTATCTGATGTTGAATCATCAAGAGGACTTTCTTCGATCTCTCTAACAATAAATTGTTCAAACAATGACCTACCTCTAGGTTGCACATGAATGACTTGCCACCAAGGATGAGCATCTGGGTTTTTATAAAAAAATGCTTGTTCAATATGCCTAGGAAGAATATATTGTTCTTTAGTAGATCGCATTACCTTGGAAGAATCAATTGCCCAAAACCCAGATAATTCCTTTCTTAATGTAGAATTACTACCTTTATACTCCGCTCGAAACCAGTCAACCTTCAAAATGACCTATCAAAATATATAACAACAAAAACCCATTATTAGGTGCTTAAAAAAATAACTAACTCTAAAAAATATATATAAACTTTTTTCTACCTGTTTGAATGTACGAAATGAAATTTTGTAGATACCAACAATAGTTCCTATGTAACCAAGTTCGCTATCTATAAGGTTCGTGTCTTTTGAGCTAGCACGTGATAGTTGCTTGAAAGAAGCAACAATACTAGAATCCTCTGTTTTACGTAAAGAATCAATGGCTTTGATTCTAATATGCTGTCCAAAAGCCCACATATTAGTAAAAATTCGAGCTTGCAAAATAAATTCAATTAGTAAATAGAAACTAACATACATATATGAAAAAAATAAAATATTATTTTAATAAAATTACCTTTCGTTCACAACCTATCATTAACTCTCTTTGCTCATCTGAGATTTCTTCATTATTTGCATTGGCGCATTGCAAACGACTATATAGCCAATCCGTGAAAGAAGGTATATCTGTAATCTCATTATTATCAAGATTACGTCTAGATCTTTTGTTTTTTTGCCTTTTACTTCGGAGACTTTGAAGTTCCTCGTACTCGCTAAGAAATGCTTGCATGCATTCGCTATTATATGCTACAAAAGTAGAAACATCATTTTTTTCTTGAAATGTAAATAAGAATGGAACCCCCTTACCTGATAATACCTCATCTGCTATTTTTGAAGAAGACTTGTTGGTCCATGCATGTGGAGCTTCTTCATGAACTCTTTCAAGGTACTCACTAACGTAATACATGCACTCTTCAAGCATCCAACCCTTTGCCATGGATCCTTCTGGTTTTGCTCTTTGTCGCACATAACCTTTTAGTATTCCCATAAATCGCTCAACCCAAAACATCCATCGAGTGTTGACAACACCTGCAATCTCTATCTCATCTACAAGATGGACTAATAAATGAACCTGAATATCAAAAAATGAAGTAGGAAGTTCTTTTTCCATCAAACATAGTAGCTCTTTGCATTCACATTTTTTTTGTGGGATCGAATTTTTATCGATCTCTTTGGATGTAATCCACCTATACATATCATAAAAACAATTATAAAGAAGTTAATTAAAAAATAAAAGATATCCAATATTCATACATATTAAGTATAAAATTATCATAATTACCTTATAATTGATCCAAGACGATAGATCACATCTCGTACTCCTTTCGTTGTACATCCATCGATAACCAAAGGTAAAATATGTTTCAAAAAGTTATGCCAGTCATGGGTCTTTGACCCAGATAAGCTCTTATCATCCATAGTAAACATGTTTTGAAACGATGCTCCATATCCTGTAGGAGTCTTAATCAATTGAATTCTATTGTTGATAGTCTGTATCTCTTTTGTTGTAAGTACCCAAGGAGCAGATGCATAAGTCGTTTCTTGTCGATGTCTATCAAAAATTGGCCATAACTTTGGTTTGGATTTTTGATCTTTCAAATCATTCCTTGATGCTGTGGTATCTTTTAGTCCAAGAAGATGCTGCCATAGTGAATAACCAATATTTTTTAATATATGCATAGGATCAAGAAGATGACATACTTTTAACTCTTTCCAATACTCCAAAGAATACCATATTGATATGTTCTCAGCGAGTGCCAATTTTCCTTTACCTCTGTTCACATACTCATTATCTGAATCATCACTGAAGATTTCTGCTTCTGGATCTATCAGAGGTCCATCTGTCCATTTTTTATACCAATCCATAGGCATCATAGGTTTTGGATATTGGCCTGTTTCAAGCTTTCCATTAAAATGTATCGCTTCTCCTTTAGATCTTAATGGATGATCATCAGGCAAGAATCATCGATGTCGAAGATAAATATTTTTGTTGAGATTCTTACTATAGATTGATATCAACCAATCACCACAATATGGACAAGCTTTATAACCCTTAGTAGATATTCCTGCATCTTGAAAAATGATAAAAATATAATTACATTAAATCATATTTATTTACATGCATATTGAATAAAAAAATTACATCAATACCTGAACAAACGCCATATCCAGGAAAATCATGAATAGTCTAAGCCACAATACCACGAACCGTAATATGTCTTTCATTGATGCTTTTCGATACATCAATGACATTAATACCTCTCCATAACTCTTGAAGATTGTCAATGAGAGGAGCAAGATATACATTCATATCTTTAACTAGTCTTTTTCCTGGGATTAAAAGTGAAAGCATTAAATGTTCCTTTTTAATGCTAAGATATGGCGGAAGATTGTAGTTTATGACTACCACTGGCCATGTTGACCATTTACTGGATTTCATGGAGAATGGATTAATATGAGGAATTCTGATTATTCCATCAGTACTTTTGTGATCATGTCCCCAAGTCAAAAGCTTTGATAATTCGGGGCTTTGAAACATATGTCTAATCCGTGGAGCCAATGGAAAATGTCTCAATACCTTTTTTGGGATTTTACCTTCTTCACCCTTATATCGAGGAGATTGACATTTGGGACATGTCAAAGAGTTTGCATATTCACCTCTATATAAAATACAATCGTTAGGACATGCATGTATACATTGATAATCTATACCAAGATTGTTGATTATCTTCTTCATTTCATCATGTGAGGTAGGAAGAATATTCTGACTTGGTAAAAACTTTTTAGATAATAACCTGTAAGTTTATCAAAAAAAGATATATTAAAAAAGGTAAATAAATAAATATACATATATACATGTAGGTTTTTATTCTTACTTTAGATAAGGTAAGAACAAGAACTTGAATTGAATGGACACTTTTTGTCCGCGCATCTTTTAAAACTATTAATGCATCTTTCAAAATATTTACACAAAATTTGATTGTTTTGGATGGAAGGATACGAGTGTTTGTTTTGGACACATGAAGTATGTACCTTCATTGAATGATTTGTCGATTCACACTTTCAAACTGAACATATCATTCATATCCTCCAAAACAAACAATCGTATCCTGCCATCCAAACAATCATATCCTGCCATCCAAACAATCGTATGTGAATCGACAAATCATTCATATCCTCCAAAACAAACAATCGTATCCTGCCATCCAAACAATCATATCCTGCCATCCAAACAATCGTATCTTGCCATCCAAACAATCGTATCCATTCAATTCAAGTTCTTCTTCTTATCTTATCTAAAGTAAGAATAAAAACCTGCATGTATTTATATATATATATATTTATGTATATATATATAAATAGATAGAAAAATGAAAATTATACCTTAATAGAGTCGAAACAGATACATTACTCCATCCAAAACGATTTTGAAGGTTGAGAATAAGTAAGCTCGCACTTAGTCGTGTCAAACGACTTCCTTCATATACATGCTTTAGACATTCCTCTCGAAGATATTTCTCATTTTTAGAAATATCAATGCTCTCACTATCATTTTGATACCAATCCTCAATAAAATCTGCCATGCCATCATCTTCATCATTGTCACACAAATCTTGTACTTTATTGTCTTTTGAATATAGATCTTTCAACTTTGCATATTGCACAGGATTAGTTTTGCGTAGCCTTCTCATGGAAGCTTATGGTAATCATGGTCTTACTGGTAATTGTGAATGATGTGGACGAATATCATCAACATCATACGTTGGAATCTACACATATAAATAAAACTCATTAGTATTTCATAAATGAATAAAAAGTAAACTTCAAATATAAAATTAAGTATATAACTTATTAAATATGGATAGAAAATTTTTATTCTCTCTAGCTAAAAGGTGCTCTTGGAGGTCTACGCCATCCATAATTCACTAATAGTTCATCACCAGCATGTAATGTAGTAATAGCATTGACAACTATGTATCTTGATACATCTCTACTCATGTATGGTGATTCATGACTATTTTCACGCTCCTCAAAGTGCAATTAGTCCTTGAACTATTATGTAACCCTCGACTATTATTTATTAAACCTGCTATATTTCCATTTGTGTAAGGTCTTCCATCAATATATAATCTTTCATTTTCTGCATGTAAAATCCTTCTACTAGTAAGGGATGCTGCGTTCAAGCATATTCCATAAGTACTCATGCTTTGAACATAACGTGAAAGTCAATGCCAATCTCCCCATCCATATATAGGACCACAAAATGACATAAGAGTGACTTCAGAGTTCGGGGGCACATACAAATCCTCTACAATAAAGAGACCACGACCAGCATTAGTAATAGTGGATGGAGCAATCATATAGCGATTACCCCAAAAGTTGAAAACCTCTCCATCTAAAGGAAGTGGTCCTCTATTCCATCCTCCATATCTTCTTCTATCATATGTTTGTACTAAAGAACGATCACGAGCTGGCAATGGATAATCTCGAGTCGTTTCATTCTCTAAACCAGGAGGTAGAGGATTTCTAGAAACCTCTGCTTGTAATTGATGAACAGCAAGTCCATGACGTGTACGAGGTATATTAACATTATGAGAAAAATCATCATCATCATCATCGAGAAAGTATTCCTGTATATCAACAATAATTTGATTTTATATATGGTTTTTAAATAAAATAATGACATTAATATATATAGAAAATACATACCCAAGCATTATCACGTTGACTAGGTGATGGTGCACACTCAAAAGTACCATACTCTGCCTCATGTTCAATACATTCCAATCGTGGTCTTCGATACGTGCCATAACAAGAGTTACACCAACATATAATATGCTCTTCATAGTAAAATTCATCATAATTCCTATCGGAGGACACATGTGAAGTCATTGCATGGGTAGGAGGTGGTGGAGTACCCTCTGATTGATCAGAATTTGCACATAATAAGAAACATAAAAAAAAATATAAGTTATGTATCCATGAAATATATTTAAAATTAAATATTTCATATACTTACAATATAAAGTCGTTGCACGAAGAGGAGACGGTGGTGGAGTTCCATCTGATTGATCAGAATCTACAAATAATGATATTTGATATTAATAATTTGATTATCTACATAAACAAAAAATTCACATATACATATTTACACATACACACATATTCACATATACACATTTACACATACACACATATTCACATATACACAACTACATATTATTGTGGGATAAATGCATGTATTTTGTATGAATGAGTGTATATGCATGCATGTGTGTGTACGTATATATGTGGATATGTATATGTATGTTTATGTTATATGTATGTATATGTATATATGTATACATATATGCATGCGTATATGTTTGCATGTATATGTGTATGTGGGTATGTGTATGTGTATGTGTATGTGTGTGTATATATGTGCATGTATTCTGACTTTTTTTTCTGTTTGAGATTAAATTAACAGGAGATATTGTATGGTCGAAAAAAATAAGAGGCGAGCTAGTATACCACCTGAGTCGTGGTAGTTTTTTTGTAGACAGCTACGTCTTCAGGAGTCATTTCCTCAGCAGAAGGTACACAAATTAATAGTTTATATTTATCATTTTTATATATTTTAGTAATTTTTTACATTTGGTTTATGTATTTTTTTTCTTGAATAAACAGGCTACTACAAAGAAGAGAGTGGAGTCGGGCCACACATCGCACCTAGGCCAAATGGGCCATAATGGTTTTGTAGCTATGTTTGTAAGTATATGTGTTATTGTGAGTATATTTTTTATTTTAGTTAAAATGCAAGCAACTAATGCTTTTTATTTGTTTCATTGCAGCGGAAGGATTATGGCCGATATCCTACGAAACAGGAGATCGAGTATGCTACACATTTTGGATATCGGCATTTGAGTGAGTATATGCAAGTTCATCCTGATGCCTTTGTGAGTATTTTTAAATTTTATATAATTATTTTGTTTTTATGAATGTTTTAATTATTTTATTTATTTATGTTTGTTATATGTAATACAGGAGTATTATGGAGAGACAAATATGGATGAGGTGGAGAGACAGACACAGGAGGGACGATCTCGATTGTCACAGGGTGATCATGACGATGAGGATGAGGATGATCAGAATGATCATGATATTGTTGATGATGATGATGATCATGATGATGATGATTAGGATTTTAGTTGATTATGACATTGGATTATATGTATTTACATTGATATATATATATATATATTTTTTTTTTTTTTAATTTCAGTTATGTTTTGAATTGTGTGTATGGTATTAAGTAATGAAGAGTTTTGTTCTATTGATTGTTATTATTGTTTATATTAGGCATGTGTTTTAATACTTTAATTATGTATGTGTGTGTATATGTATGTATGTGCATGTGTATGTATATGTATGTATGTGCATGTGTATGTATATGTATGTATGTGCATGTGCATGTATAAGTGTATATGTGTGTATGAGTATGTGCATATGCATGTGTATGTACGTATGTGTATATGTATATGCATGTATATGTATAACTCTATGTGTATATGTGTGTATGTGCATGTATATGTGTATATGTAGGTATGTGCATGTGTGTGCATGTGTATATGTGTTTTAATACTTTAATTATATAATTCATTTATATGTGTGTACCTAAGTGTATATGTATGTGTGTGTATATGTATGTATGTGCATGTGTATGTGTGTGTATATGTATGTATGTGCATGTGCATGTATAAGTGTATATGTATGTATCAATATGTGCATGTTCTTGTGTATGTGTGTATATATGTATATGCATGTATATGTATAACTCTATGTGTATGTGTGTGTATGTGCATGTATATGTGTATATGTAGGTATATGCATGTGTGTGTGCATGTGTATATGTGTTTTAATACTTTAATTATATAATTCATTCATATGTCTGTACCTAAGAGTATATGTATGTGTGTGTATATGTATGTATGTGCATGTGTATATATGTATATGTGTGAAAGTGCATCTTCATCATGTATAAGTGTATGAGTGCATATCAATAAGTGTGAGTATGCTATGTAATGAAAATAACACAATTCAAATGATCTACAAAGAATAGAAATTGTACTTACAATTGTTAGCTATACTTTTTGCTTGGTTAGCTTCTTGAATAACCTGCAATAAAGAGAGAGAAGAGAGAGAGAGAGAGAGATCTAGAGAGAAAGAGAGATCTAGAGAGAGAGAGATCTAGAGAGAGAGAGAGAATTCAAAGAGAGAAAGATGTAGAAAGAGAGAAACAAGACATAGGGAGACAAGAAGAGAGAGCTTAGGCAAAACAACAATTCTGCATATACTTGCTTCAGCTCGTAAGCGCAGCGCAATTGCGAACGTTGGAGAGCTCTTCGATCAGATGCGTGAAAATGCCGATCACAGAGCCTCCAACGTTTTAATTTTTGTTCATCAACAAATCGTCGTGTAAGCGATGCTATTTGTCGTCGAATAGGGGACAATTTTACCGTCGCTTATGCGATGGCAACTAACGTCGCCTACGCGACACAAGAAAGCATCGCTTATGCGACGCTTTTAAATTGCATCATTTTAGCGATGTTTTATGGGAATGTCGCAATCCCGTCGCGTCACAAGTCGCAAATACCGTTGTTTTCTGCGTCGTTTAATCGACGGTCGGCGCGTGACGCTAATTACGATGCAAGTTGCAATTTTATAGCGACGAAATTCTGCCGCCTTAACCGTCGCTATACGCCCGTATTTCTTGTAGTGTGAGGTCCGAACCCGAAGCCTTGTCATGTGGAAACTTTCCTCTATCCACCATAGTAGCGAGCACACTGGACCGAAATTCATAAATGATATTGCAGTTCAAGTCTTCACGAGGTGGCATCCTGTTATGACTGTGGGGCTGCCGAAGCTTATAAAGTGCAAGTAAACAGGCAGCTAAATGGTGGACACCAGGATTCGAACCATCAATCTCATGCACCAAGAGTGTCTCTCCTACCCAAGATAGCACGTTGTATTTTGAGATGGTCTTGTGTGTTGTAGAAAAATAGAATAAAAAGGAAGCGTTCCCAAGCAGGATTTGAACCGCCATCCTTTGTAGTCATGGTGTTGTTTTTTACCATCATAACAAGAGTTCTAGTTGTTTAGTAATTTTATATTTACTTGAATATCACTGTGGAATGTAAAAGTAGAAATTAACCTTCTACAATGGGCGGGGCGACGGAAATCGATCCTAGAATCTAAATAAATTGATAAAAGAGCTTCTGGAAAGATGCTTGCACAAGGAGCAACGGGTGCAAAAAGGGCTCTTCTAGAGGATCGATGGACGGACGTAGCTAATTGGGAGATAAGTATTTTCCAAAGTTAATGATTGTTTCAATATTTTTTGCTCTCTGCTTTCATGTAGGATGCATTTTTATCATTGAAGTATAGAAGTAACTTCATTTTTTATAATCCTGATGCAAATCATTGAAAGCTAAATGAAAGAGCATAAAAATATTGAAACACTCCTTATGCACAAGCATGCATCTACAAAAGATTGTTGGTGCATCTCTCCTTTCAAATGAATGTTTTCAGGCACCATGTATATTTTTCTTGCTTGCAAAAGGAATAGGATGCACTCAAGTTTGTGCACATGTATATTTATAATCTTTTGTAAGGTAGAAGATAGATTGGTTGCGCATGGATGATTGGATGCACACATGTCAAGCTCAAGAATTGCTTGAATTAGGTTTGATGCATAAAAGGAGAATGCCAACACGTGCATGTACTCACATGTATTTGCATGCAAAATCAGATATTTGTATATGCATGATTATTGGTTAAGAAGTTGAATACTTATTCAACTTATATTAAGCACTTCTAAGGATGAGAAAAGTATGCTTGGTTTTGTTTAAGCTAATTCGAGCTTAAAGAAGAAACCCAAGTCAAATTAATTTTTGGGAATCAAGATATTTTCTAAAAGATATATTAAAGTAATCTTTAGGAATTAAGCTACTTCCTAAAAGTTAGACCAATAAAGGAAATAGTCTAGTTAACTATTTCCTTAGTTAAAAAGGAATATCTTTTGGACAAGCAATAAAGCCTTAAGTCTTGTTCTTGTTCAATAGTCAATATTTCTTTTAGAGAGAAGATTCCAGTAAAACTAAGGATTCCAAGATGAATCGTTGGACTGGAAAGCAAAAGATTCCAAGATGAACTAAGGATTCCAAGATGAATCATTGGATTGGAAAGCAAAAGATTCCAAGATGAATCATTGGCTTAGTGTTACTGATTCCTTGGCAGAAATCTAAAGTTCTTGAAAGAAAAATCTCCGTAGATGTGAGACTAGAATCTTTCAAGAAAATTCTAATAGCAAGTAGTTCCCAGTAATTCCCAAACCTCTAGTATTGGTAATTAAGTCCAAATATTGATATAACCTAAAGGTGTATCAAAGATTCTTAGCTTTGGAATCTGAGGGGCATCAGTGTATGCCTAGACTTGAGATGGGAAAAGATCTCTAAAAGCCCATGGGTAAGCGAAGATGCTTTTGTTAGTTCAAGAGATCTTGAAGATAAAGAATAAATCTTTATTTTAGTCGCAAGATCAACCAGACTTGATTAAGCTTGGCCATGATTGTCCAAGAATGTGCGATTGGAAATACTTTGAAGATTGCCCAAGCATTGGCAATGAAATTTCTTTTGGGAATTATTCACTCAAGTTCCATTTATCCAATGGAAAATTGTGAAAAGAGTAAGTTGTTCCAAGTCTGAATAGAGAGAAGAAATTCCAAGAATGTAGTCTGCAACCATGAAGACAGTACTTAAGTCTGTGGAAGGTAAAACATAAATGTTTGCCTATCCTTAAAGGGATTTTGGTACAAATCCAGAGAGCATGAGCGGATGCTTAGACTTAAGCAGTAGAAAGATTCCTGTAAAAGTCTCGGCCGAGATAGGTACCTAAAGCATCAGTAAGAAAGGAATCTTAAGACAAGAAGCCAAAAACTCTTGTCACTACAAATTGGTCAAGAATAAACCAATTTAACTTGAATCTATGAAAATTCAAGTACTTGGAATTCTGATTGGTTTTCATTTGAAAACCCTAGCAAAGAAGGATGGATATTCCATCAAAAGGTTTTCAAGTTCCTAAAGGATAGCACAAGATCATGAAACGATCATGTGAAGGGATCAAAACCTATAAAATTTAGTTAGAGAAAATGCTTGAAACTTTAAAATTCTCGAAAAGAATCAAAGCAAGAAGGTACTCTATCAAGAGATGTTTAGACTTTAGGATAAGAATCACCCACACATTAATGTGAATATAAAATAGGGTGGTATGGGACACCAGATTTTATACTCGGATTGATGTAGGAAAGATGGTATGGGACATTGGACCGTGGGATGATAATTATCTTTTAGTCCTAGTTTGGATCTTGAAGTTAGGTTTGATCCTCAAAAGAATTAAGACTTCAAAAAAGGAGTTTAATTCAAGAAGGATAAAAGTATTGTCCTAAGATACTTCAAGATAACTTCAAGATAAGTGTTGTTAATTCGGAGATATTTCAAAAATTTCTGAAAAAAGTTGTACTTTGATGTTGTGTTGATTTTTTCAACCAAGGATTTGATTGACTAAGTCAAGCATCAAGTTCCTAGTGTAACTTGGTAAATTCACTCTTTTGACTCAAAGAAATGCATAAGAATTGCATTCCCAATAAGGAGTCAGAAAGACTGAATGTGACATGAACTTAGTCTCAAGTGAAGCATTATTTGAATACAAAACTCATCAACAGAACCTCAGTGGGTCGACACACTGATGTTGGTTACCACACTAGTATCTTGTGGTAGGATGATGTTTTCATTTTGCTTTGAAATGTTTTGATAATCCTACTTATTTCTCTTAAAGATAGGAAAAATGCTTCAATACCTTGTAGAAACGGATCTTTGAGAAGTTAAAGTCCTGAGTCATCTAGACTTTGACTCATAGCAAGTTTATATATCTTCGAAGTTTGAATTGGTTGCACAAAGATTTAGTTATTTCTTTCCGCTTTTCAAATCTTTTGGAATTGGCTCAGACATGGTATCTGATTCCTTTTGCAAAAGACCAGGGTTAGTCGGATAGAATTAGATAACTAAATTGAACATCCTAGATAGATGTTATGTACAAGAACCTTTTCAATCTTCAAAAGATAATAAGTCTAAGTGGACTTATTTATTTGAGTTTGTATCAAGTTATAGCATAAATGATTTCCTAGAGTTCAGTATACTCTAGAATAGACAAGTTAGGAATTGCTCATCATATTGACAATTCCCAAGAACTTTCAACTAAAGTCTTAGAGAAAAGTGTCCTAAGTTGGACAATTTCCATTTTGAATTTGAATTGGTCAAGTTATGGTATGGTTGACTTAAAGAAAATGGTAAACTTTCTTTTGCGGTTTACATAGGATTTTTTTAACTCATTAGGATAAAGCAGTCCTCTAGTCAAGTAAAAGAATCAAGTAACTGTTGGATAAGAGTAAACCATTGCACAAACATCCAAGTTAGATATTTGGGACAACCATACTTCAAGTCTCCAAAATAAATTCAAGTGAATCAAGAGTTCTCAAAGTCTTGTAAGGGATAAGAATTCCGCCTTCATTACTATGTCCATGCACTAGTCATGCCCAGAAATGGACTAGTAAGTTGAATCCACCCAGTTCACATGTTTGTTCCTAGATCACACATTCAGAAACTGTGAATTGGCCAGGGATATTTTTAGATCCACCCTTATTATTCTTTCACTAGTTTGTACTTTGTTCAGTTCATCAAAGTGCAAAATGAGACAGTGTTTTGAATCATTTGGACAAGGATGCCACCACAGAGATGAGACATGTTCTTCCAGTTTTAGAACATGACCATGTTCTTCCAGTTTTAGAACATGAGGCTCGGGCGTTGCCTACAATAGATGTGTAGCTCTATTTTCGAGGAAGAAAATGTTTTCCAAGGGGGGAAGAATGTAATAAAGTAAGTCTATGATCTAAGGATCCGATCGATTCAGACAGATCTAAAATCGGACACCATTTGGTCATCCGTGTGTATGACCAAAGATCTCAAGTTTAGACTTACTAGGAGGTCTTGTGCTCTTGTGAACAAGTGATCCACTTAGCTTAGTGGTTAAGTCTCAAGGATGTGAAGGAGGAGGTCTTGGGTTAAATCCCCATGGGGAACATGGGGAGAGTATTTTGCCCAAAGAGATCTAGAGCCTTCTAGAAGCATCCACTTGAGTTAACTCGAGTTGACTGGGACACTTGGCGCACATGCAGTTACATGGCCGACACATGGCTGGCTATGTTGATATGTTTAGGTAGTGATGTGTGTGAACACACTAGGACCGCCGGGGCACTTTTTTCCCTCTTTAGGAGGTTTTTTTCCCCCGGCTTGTATATACGCCTATTGCCCTAATGGGCTTACTGATCTTTGTACATTCTCTAGTAATACATTCACTATTGTGTGTTTGTGCTCCAAGCTTCTTCTTCTTCCTTGTGCTGTTCACGTGCTTCCGCAGACATCTATCTCCAACAATTGGTATCAGAGCAGGTCGTCGCTTCATCTAGGGCGCCGTCGACACTCCTCCGTTTGCAGTCTCAGAATCACACGAATTTTGGCGAGCATACCCAGCGTGTTTTCGAGATCAAAACTGCTTCGCTTTGTGGTGCCGAAATCGCGATCTGAGCTCGTTTCGGCCTCCGAACGCACTATCGCAGCGCTTGTGTAGGCTATTTCGTCTTTTTGTGCCAAAGGTATATACCAGTTTCTGTTCGCAAGTTTAAGCGTCTCAAAGTCTGCTACAAGTCTAGCAGAACTCGTCTGAGCAGTTCTGTTCAACTTTTTGAGATACAGTCAATTTTTTGCATCAAGGTATTTTAGTCACCGGCCATGGCTGAAAGCAGTGATGTATTCCGTATGTTGGCTGTTGAGGATAAGTTGGATGGTACCAACTACCCATTATGGGCCTATATGATGCGACATGTTTTGGTTGCAAAAGGATTGTGGAACATTGTGCAGGGTGTTGAAAGACGTCCTGTTACACCTGTAACGACAGGTACTACAAATACAGGTGCTGGAGCTGATGAAGATGGTGTCGAAGATGATATTCCGCAGATTCATGTTCGTGCTACTGTATCTTACAGAGCAAATTTGTTGGGATGGCAGAGATGCCCAGGCACATGCATTGATAGCTTTGTCTGTCAAATGTGCCATTATCCCTCATATTCGCTCTTGTAGAACAGCTAGGGATGCTTGGGATACACTTACCACATTGTGCCAAGCTAGGAATGAGGCTCGTGTTGCTTACCTCCGAAAACAGTTGGAGAGTGAGCACATGAATGAAGGTGATTCTATGGACAGTTTCCTAACGAAGATCAAAGATTTGAAGGAACAATTGATTTCTGCTGATGAGGTTATACCAGATAGCTCACTTGTGCATACCGTTCTGAATGGTCTTCCTGATTCATATCAGAGTTTTGCTTCTACTCTTCGATTGATGATGAAAGGCAATCCGAATGCCTTATCATTTGAGGAGTTCGTCTCTGTTCTATTGCAGGAAGATCAGTCCAGGCAGAACAGGTCCATTATGCGTGTTGCAGATCAAGCTTTCCTGGCTAGTCAGAAGGGTAAAGGAAAATGGAGCTCTTCTACTAGTAAGCAAAAATGTGCAAATGCTGCACATTCAAAGAACCAGGATAAAGATGAGAAGAAATCAGAAAAGCAGAAATTGTTTTGCAAGTATTGTAAAGGGAATGATCATATCATAAAGAACTGTCCTAAACTGGCTGCAAAAGAGGCAAAGAAAAAGGAGGCTGGAATGGTTGTTGCAGAAGCCTCTACACCAAAAACAGAGTCTGTTAATCTTGTGCAAGAAGAAGAATGGGCGTTTACTACTGTTTGCAGTTTTGACCCATCTTCTCATGAGCAGTGCATGTCTGCAGTGGACTCAGATGTTTGGTACTTTGACAGTGGGGTGACCAAACATATTACCTCGCAGTGCAGTTTCTTCTCTTCACTCGAGCCTGCCCCTACAGGGAATACTGTCACATGCGCCAACAACTCCTCTTATCCTGTTATGGGAGTGAGTAAGATCATTCTGACTACTGCTGATGGTAGTTCTTTCACCTTGTCAGATGCTTTATTTGTGCCAGGGATGAAGAAGAATCTGTTATCAGTTTTTGCATTAGCCAAGATTGGCTTGGTTGTGAAATTCGTTGATGACAGGTGTACAATTCATGATCTATCAAATGGCGATGTGATTATTGCTTCTGGCATTTTGTGTCGTGGGCTGTATAAGCTCATAGACTATGAAAGATCTGTGAATGATTCGGCATGTGCAGTTCATGATTCTCAGGCTATGCCAGATGCAAAGCTTTGGCATGCACGCTTTGGTCATCTGAATTTTGCTAGTTTGCTACGCCTGTAGAAATCTGATATGGTGTCTTCTTTGCCCAAGCTTGAGGCACTTGGAAAACATGTATGTGAAGGCTGTATTTTGGGCAAAATGCAGTGTTCCTCCTTTCCAAAAGATGGTTCAGTTCGGGCTACACAGAAATTGCAGCTTGTACATAGTGATGTCTGTGGTCCTATGCAGACACCCTCTTTTGGGAATTACCTTTACTTCGTGACTTTCATTGATGATTTTTCCAGGCATGCATGGGTATATCCACTCAAAGCAAAGTCCGAAGTGTTCATGTGCTTTAAACAGTTTTTGGTTCTGGCTGAAAATCTATCAGCATGTAAAATGGGCACCCTCCGTTCTGATCGAGGGGGGGAATATATGTCTTCTGATTTTAATGCATTTCTGGCTGAACGTGGGATAAAACACCAGTGTACAGTGTTGTATACACCTCAACAGAATGGAGTTGCTGAACAAAAGAACAGGTCACTCATGGAGATGGCGAGGTGCATGGTCAAGAGTCAGGCTTTACCACATAGTTTCTGGCTTGAGGCTGTCATGTGTGCAACATATGTACTGAACAGGTGTCCCACTAAAGCGCTGCACTCTATCACTCCATATGAGGCTTGGCATGACCGCAAGCCACCTGTTGCTCATCTGCGTGTTTTTGGTTGTTTGGCATATGCATTAGTGCTCGAACAACATCGCAGAAAATTGGATGATAAGGCAGTAAAATGTATTTTTGTTGGGTACAGTTCTGAAAGTAAAGGCTATCGTTTGTATCATCCACAGACTAAACGCATATTGGTTAGCCGTGATGTTGTCTTTGTGGAAGATGCTATTCAGCCATTGCTTTCATGTAGTAAGGAGACATCTGTTAGCTCTAAAGTCATGTATGATACTTTGATGCCTCTTTTTACAGGTGGACAGTCTAGTGCTGGTCCTAATGAGGAAGCTTCTCAGCCTTTGCAGGTTTCATATGATGATGCAGATCATTCCATTTCTGATGCAGATTTACATGATGCACTTGTTGATGAGAGAGCTGATATTGAGAAGGCAAAAACTATGCCAAAATGGCTGGTGCAGACTTTGCGTGATAGCAAATTAGATGCACCTTTGTCATATCGTACTCGTTCAGGCTCTCATAGTGCCTCCTTTGCATCAGATTGCTATGCTATGGCTGCGTCTAGTCTCTGTGATGAGAATGAGCCTGTTTCTTTTGATGAAGCACAAAATTCAAAAAATTGGATGGCTGCCATGCAATCTGAATATGATGCTATAATGAAGAATGGTACATGGTCTTTATGTGACTTGCCTCCTGGCAAGAAGGCCATTGGCACTAAGTGGGTATACAAGCTGAAGCGTAAACCTGATGGTACAATTGACAGGTATAAGGCTAGGCTTGTTGCAAAGGGTTATGCGCAGGAAAGAGGCATTGATTTTGATGAGACCTTTGCACCTACATGCCGTATGACTACTGTTCGGAGCATTTGTGCACTTGCAACCCATCATGGTTGGAATGTACATCAGTTGGACATTAAAACAACATTTTTGAATGGTGACTTGCATGAAGAAGTGTATGTTTTTCAGCCCCATGGCTTTGTGCAGAAAGGGCATGAAAATCAGGTGTGCAGGTTAAAGAAGGCATTATATGGTTTAAAGCAAGCACCACGTGCTTGGTATGAGAAGATACATGCCTATCTGGTTGCACATGGTTTTGAGAACAGTCCAACTGAAAGCACCTTATATGTTAAGCGTGCTAATGATGTGCTTCTGATCATTGTTGTCTATGTTGATGACATGCTGCTCACTGGTCCTATTGAGAAGCATATTGCTGATTTCAAGGCTGATTTGCATGCCTCATTTGAGATGTCTGATTTGGGGAATTTGCATCACTATTTGGGCATTCAGTTTATGCAGGTTGATGGTGGAATGGCTTTGTGTCAAACGAAATATATTGACACATTATTGCAGCGTTTTGGCCTTGAAGACTGTAAGCCTATTGCCACTCCTATGGAGACAAGTTTACGATTGAGTCTTCATGATGCTGGAGATGCATTTGATGTTGTTCTCTATCAGCAGGCTGTTGGATGCTTGATTTACTTATGCATTACTCGGCCAGATATTCAGTTTGCTGTCTCACAGATGAGCAGGTTTATGCATTGCCCAAGAGTCACGCATTGGAAGGTAGTTAAGCGCATCTTTCGCTACTTGAGTGGTACTCGGCTACTTGGGTTGTTTTATCCCAAGGGGGGATCACTACCACCAGATTTGCATGCTTTTTCTGACTCAGATTGGGCTGGTTGCTATAACACTCGTGTGTCCACCAGTGGTTTTTGCTTCATGCTTGGTAGCTCATGTATATCTTGGTTGAGCAAGAAGCAGCCTATTGTGGCCACTTCCAGTTCTGAGGCTGAGTATAGGGAAGCTTTCACAGCGACTGTTGAGTGTGTGTGGCTCAGACGCCTTATGGCTGATTTGGGTGTTGGCCAGTTTTCTGCCACCACCATCTTCACTGACAGTCAGAGCGCATTGGCAATTGCGAGGAACCCTGTGTTCCATGCTCGCACTAAGCACATTGAGGTGCATTATCACTATGTCAAGGAGAGGTTCTCTGCTGGGGGGATCAGCTTGGCATATGTGCCCACGCAGGAGAACATTGCAGACCTTTTCACAAAGGCTCTTCCTAGGGAGAAGTTTGAAGCTTTCCGCAAAGCTTTGGGCTTACTTCCTTTTGTGGAGTGATTTCCACATAGCTTGGCACTTCCTTATACATGAGTGCCAGCTACTTGTTCACCGCATCACTCCCATGGGGGATTTGTTGATATATTTAGGTAGTGATGTGTGTGAACACACTAGGACCGCCCGGGCACTTTTTTCCCTCTTTAGGAGGTTTTTTTCCCCCGGCTTGTATATACGCCTGTTGCCCTAATGGGCTACTGATCTTTGTGCATTCTCTAGTAATACATTCACTATTGTGTGTTTGTGCTCCAAGCTTCTTCTTCTTCCTTGTGTTGTTCGCGTGCTTCCGCAGACACCTATCTCCAACACGCTAGTATCCACCTGCCCAAGAAGGCAGTCCCCTAGAGAGAGTTATATGTAGAGGCATTTGGTTGGGAGGAGAGTCATCTCTCTAGCATGTGGTGGTCGTAATCCTTGTTCTCTTACAGATACCCACCTATCCTAGGAATGAAGCATATATGGATGCGAAAGCGTGAGCAACCAATTGCTCCACAACATTCAAAGCCACCACCAGAGAAGCTAAATGAGAAACTAAGGTGACAATCAACAAAGCAAGGGAGAAATCAACTACAGGGAACTCTCCAAATTTGGGTACCAAAGAAGTCAATGAAGTTCGGCCCACATAACTTGCAAATCTAGGTACCTAAGGCCTGCTTGAGAGTCCAAGTTTCCTCCTACAAGATCTTAGTTTCTAGGGAGTCACAGTCCATCCCAACCCCTCATACATCTAAACAAAAAGCTATTGTGTCTAACACATCTAAATGAAAAGATGTTGTTCCAAAACCACTTTGAAATGGGTACCTAAACAGTCCCACAACCAAATCAAATCATTACCTTGGAATAAAGTGTATAAAGCCTTAACCATATCTTGTAATTACATAAGGGAAGAAAGAAAAGTCTAAAAACCTTGTAACAAACCTTCCAAGGAAACCTTGTAAAATACCTCTACATCATTAGAATCATTTTGAGATCATGCACTCCCCAAAGTATGCATGTAGGCATTATGGAAACTCACACTATCATAGGCAATCGACACTCAACATTCACTCTCACACTGCATAGGGATACAAGGGAAACATATGGGTATTGGAAAGGGAACAAGGTCTCATCAAGTTTCTTTTACAATACTAATGTGCTTTCTTGTTATAGCAGATTCGCAAAAGCATGTGCACTTATCAAAATAAAATGGAGGAAGCAGGAACTAGCTCCCAACAAATGTACATCAACTCTCTGACCATCGAGGAACATTCCGTACAAGTACCTCATATGTTCCGTAATGATAGAGGCACCATTCCCATCCGAATCCCTCAATTAGAACAAACGAAGAGAGCCCACACACTCTCATTGTTTCAACGAGCTAGTTGGACCACTGGCATAGTACTTTACATCTAGGAGTCCAAGTGTGAATTCAACACCACATGGGGTCAGTTTCAATTCTTCTCTAGAGAGTTTGAAGAATTACAGAACTTAGCGGAACTACAAAACATTTGGGAAAGAGCAAAATGTTGATATATTTTGGTAGTGATGTGTGTGAACACACTTAGGACTACTGGGGCATTTTTTTCCCTCTTTAGTAGGTCTTTTCCCCTGATTTGTATATATGCCTATAACCCTAATGGGTTACTTATCTTTTTACATTTACTTGGTAATACATTCACTATCATGTGTTGTGCTCCAAGCTTCTCCTTCTTCCTTGTGATGTCTGTCTGCTTCCACATACCTCAAAACTCCAAAAATTGGTATCAGATTAGGTCGCCATTCATCTAGGACACCTTCAAGACCCCTCTTGTCATAGTCTCAAAATCGCATGAAAATTATTGAGCATACTCAAGGCGATTGGGAGCTCAAACCAGCTTTACTATGTGGTGTCAAAATCGCGATCTGAGCTCGTTTCGGCCTTCAAATGCACTATCACGATGCCTATGCAATCAATTTTGTCTTTTTGTGCCAAACATATATATAGGTTCCGATTCGCAAGTACAAGCAGCTCGAATTTTGCTATAGGTTTAGTTGAACTTGACAAGGTAGTTATTTTCAATGTGCATCAAGGTATTTTAGTCAGTGGCCATGGCTTAAAGCAATGATCTATTCCATATGTTGGCTATTGAGGATAGGTTGGATGGTACCAATTACCCATTATGGGCATATATGATGTGTCATGTATTGGTTGCAAAGGGTTGTGGAATATCATGCTGGGTATTGAAAAATGACCCACTACACTTGCAAATACAGATATTGAAGGTGATGCAAATGGCATGGAAGATGATGATCTTCAAATTCTTGTTTGTGCTATGGTTCTTGCTGCACCTACTAAAGAGCAACTTTGTTGGGATGGCAGAGATGCTCACGCACATGCATTGGATAGCTTTGTCTATCACACATGTTATTATCCCGCACATTCGCTTTTGCAAAATAGATAAGGATGCTTGGGATACATTACCACTTTATACCAGGCAAGAAATGAGGCTCATGTTGCTTACCTCCAAAAACAGTTGGAGAGTGAGCACATAAATGAAGGAGATTCCATGGATAATTTTTTGAGAGAGATCAAAGATTTAAAGGAGCACTTGAATTTTGCTGATGAAGTCTTGCTAGACAGTTCACTTGTGCAAACTTTTTTGAATGGTCTTCCAAATTCATATCAGAGTTCTACTTCTATTCTTTGATTGATGATGAAAGGCAATCCAAATGCCTTAAAATTTGAGGAGTTAGTCTCTATTTTGTTGCAGGAAGATCAGTCTAGATAGAACAAGTCCATTATCCATATAGCAAATCAAGCTTTCCTAGCTAGTTAGAAGGGCAAAGGTAAATGGAGCTCATCTACTAGTAAGCAAAAATCTGCTAATTCTGCACAATTAAAGAAGGATGACAAAGACGAGAAGAAAAAAGAAAAGTAGAAATAGTTTTGCAAGTACTATAAAGGAAATGATCATGTCATAAAGAGTTGTCCAAAACTAGCTGCAAAAGAGGCAAAGAAGAAAGAGGCTAGAATGGTTGTTGCAAAGGCCTCTACACCTAAAATAGAGTTTGCTAATCTTGTACAGAATGAAGAATGGGCATTTACTACTGTTTGCAATTATGAACCATCTTCTCATGAGCAGTGCATGTCTGTAGTAGACTTAGATGTTTGGTACTTTGATAGTGGGCCAACCAAACATATTACCTCGCAGCATAGTTTCTTCACTTCACTTGACCCTGCCCCGATAGGGAATACTGTCACATGCACCAACAACTCCTCTTATCCTATCATGGGAGTTGGTAAGATCATTCTGACTTTTGTTGTTGGTATTTCTTTTACATTATCGAATGCTTTATTTGTGTCAAGGATCAAGAAAAATATGTTATTAATTTTAGCATTAGTCAAGATTGACTTGGTTGTGAAATTTGTTGATGATAGATGTACAATTCATGATCTATTGAATGGCGATATCATTATTGCTTCTGGCGTTTTATGTCATGGGCTATATAAGCTCATAGATTATGCAGCTCAATATTCTCAAGCTATGTCAGATGCAAAGTTTTGGCATGCAGGATTTGGTTACATGAATTTTTCTAGTTTGCTATGCCTATAGAAAATTTGAAATGGTGTTCTCTCTACCCAAACTTGAGGCACCTTGTAAACATGTTTCCGAAGATTGTATTTTGGGCAAAAAGCAACATTCCTCCTTCCCAAAAGATGGTTCAATTCAAGCTACTTAGAAATTGCAGCTTGTTCACAGTGATGTCTGTGGTCCTATGCAGACACCTTCTTTTGGGAACTACCTTTGCTTCGTGACTTTCATTGATGATTTTTCTAGGAATGCATGGGTGTATCCATTGAAAGCAAAGTCCAAAGTGTTTATGTGCTTCAAACAGTTTTTGGTTTTTTCCAAAAATTTGTCAGCATGCAGAATGGCCACCCTTCATTTTGATCATGAAGGAATACATATCTTTTGATTTTAATGCATTTTTGGTTGAATGTGGGATAAAACATCAGTGTACAATGTCGTACACACCTCAATAGAATGGAATTTCTAAAAGAAAGAATAGGTCACTCATGAAAATGGCAAGGTGTATGGTCAAAAGTCAAGTAATACCACATAGCTTCTGGCTTGAGGTTATTATATATATGTGCAACATATGTACTTAACATGTGTCCTACCAAAGCATTGCAATCTATCACTCCATATGAGGCTTGGCATGGTTGCAAGCCATCTATTGCATTAGTGTTATAACTTATGGAATATGTTGAACAATGCATTGTTGGAGTGTTAAATTATTAATGTATTAATGTGTTTTTGATGTTTTTGATAAGCAGCTGAAGGTTCGTGAGGAGCGTGCAAGGCGTGAAAGGGCGGACATTGGATTATAATTTATTTAGTTTGTAAATAAACCCGCGTAGAAGGTTCTATTGTTAGAAACAGTTAGAAAAGTAATGGTTAAAATAAGGGTCGCTGTAGACCGCAGTTTCTGTTATTGAAAGCAATGGCTTTCTAGAAAAGTTACCAACTTTTAGTTTCACACTTGCTTTTCGAAGCTGCTCTCATGTAACCACTCTTTTTTATGTAATAAAAAATTCCTATAAATACATGCACTCTGTGGACTGTCGAAACAGAGTGCATGGGAGGAGATTGCACCCAATACTGCGTTATGTCTCATCTCTTGTCGTCTTTATTTCTCTGTGTGTTTTTAGCATCCATAACCTCTATGTGCGCGTGAATTAAGATCTTGATAATAGTGGTACCAGAGCTCTACATGCGTCAATATGGAGGGGTTTGTTTCACTATTCCCTGTTCGTGATTCTGTTTCCATTTTGGTTTTCGTTTCCGTTTTCGGTTTTGGTTTCAGTTTTCGATTTCAATTCCTATTCTTGTTCTAGTTCCAGTTCCAGTTTCTGGTTTCTGTTTCTATTTCAGTTCCAGAACCAAAACCTACGTTTACACCTACATTTGCTCCTACGTTTACTCCTTCTTCTTCGGCTTACTCCAAGGCATCAACTAAGGCATAGAACTTATGCATAACTAAGGCATAACTAAGGCATAAATAAGGCATAACTAAGGCAGTACTTTGGCATCTTTGGCACCCAAGGCTCCCTTGGTGACTGTTGGCAGCCGTTGGCTACGCGCGAACCAATTTTAATGTATGAGTGGCAATAAGGACTTTTAGATATATTTAACATAACTTGCAGTTCTTTTCTTACTTTTTCAAGAAGGCTTCGGCACGGCGCGACACGACACGACACGTCCCAGGGTACATCCTGTCAAGGTACATCAAGGTACATCCATATAGGGTACATCCTGTCAGGGTACATCCAGATAGGGCACATCCTAGTAGGGCACATCCTAGTAGGGTACATCAGGGTACATCCAGACAGGGTACATTCTGCTAGGGTAGATTCCCCCAGGGTACATCCCGAGAGGGAAGCACTAGATTGAGGGTCCAAGATAACTTGCTTGGGTGAGAATTAGGTTCAATAAATTGAGGTTGAGAGCAAGGAAAGTCTATAGCAAGAGGGTTTTGTTCTCTTCATACTCATGGACCCTAGAATATGTCAACACCACATAGATAATCTTAATAACTTAACACCTCCATGAACATTTCCATGCATGTGTTTTTACATGGAACATGCATATTTTTTTTTTGTTCAGTGATGAAACATGTGATTGGCTATCCATGTTTATTATTTTATCAATTGAGATCAGTTGCTTTTTCAACTGAGGGGCATGTTATAACTTATGGAATATGCTGAACAATGCATTGTTGGAGTTTTAAATTTATTAATGTATTAATGTGTTTTTGATGTTTTTGATATGGAAGCCGAAGATTCGTGAGGAGCATGCAAGGCATTAAAGGGTGGACATCAATAATCCGAATTATAATTTATTTAGTTTGTAAATAAACCTGCATAGAAGGTTCTATTGTTAGAAACAGTTAGAAAAGTAATGGTTAAAATAAGGGTCACTGTAGACCATGGTTTCAGTTATTGAAAGCAATGGCTTTCTAGAAAAGTTACCAACTTTTAGTTTCATGCTTGCTTTTCGAAGCTACTCTCATGTAACCACTCTTTTTGATGTAATAAAAAATTCCTATGAATACGTGCACTCTGTGGACTGTCAAAACAGAGTGCATGGGGGGAGATTGCACCCAATACTGCGTTCTGTCTCGTCTCTTGTCATCTCTATTTTTTTGTGTGTTTTCAGCATCCGTAACCTCTGTGCATGTGTGAATTAAGATCCTGACAACAATTAGTGCTTGAACAACGACGCAGGAAATTTGATGATAAAAGTGAAATGTATTTTTGTTGGGTATAGTCCTGAAAGCAAAGGCTATCGTCTGTATCATCCATAAACTAAATGCATTTTGGCTAGCTGTGATGTTGTTTTTGTGGAAGATGCAATTCAACCATTACTTTCATGTACTAAGGAGACATCACTTAGCTCCAAAAATGTATATGACACTTTGCTACCTCTTTTAGATGTGGACAGTCAAGTGTTGTTCCAAATGAGGCAATTTCTCAACCTTTAAAGGTTCCACATGATGAGGAAAATCATTTCATTTCTGATGCAGATTTACATGATGCACTTGTTGACGAGAGGGATGATATAGAGGAGGCAAAAACTATGCCTAAATGGCTACTGTAGACTTTGTGAGATAGCAAATTAGATGCACCTTTGTCGTATCGTACTTGTTCAACTTCTCATAGTCCTTCTTTTGCATTAGATTGCTATGATATGGCTGCCTCTAGTTTCTATGATGATAATGAGTGTGTTTCTTTTAATGAAGCACATAATTTAGAAAATTGGATGTCTGCTATGCAATCAGAATATGATGCTATTATGAAGAATGGTACCTGGTCTTTATGTGATTTGCCTCCTGGCAAAAAAGGCCATTTGGCACTAAATGAGTATACAAATTGAAATGTAAACATGATGGAACAGTTGATAGGTACAGAGCTAGGCTTGTTGAAAAAGGTAATGCTAAAGAAAGAGGCCTTGATTTTGATGAGACCTTTGCACCCACATGTCGAATGACTACCGTTCATAGCATTTATGCACTTGCAGCTCATCATGGTTGGAATGTACATCAGTTGGACATTGAAATTGCATTTCTGAATGGTGAATTATATGAAGAAGCGTATGTTTTTTAGCCGCATGGTTTTGTGCAAAAAGGGCCTGAAAACAAAGTGTGCAGGTGAAAATGACATTATATGGTTTGAAGCAAGCACCATGTGCTTGGTATGAAAAGATACATGCCTACTTGATTGCATGCGCTTTTGAGAACAGCCAACTGAGAGCATCTTATTGTTAGTATATGATCAATGCCTACCCCTCATGATTGTATGCACATTTTGTAAGGCCCCCAGTATGACGAGAAGCCAAGCGTGCATTACCCAATTGATGGGAATCCCAACTTGCATGTTGGACGAAGGTCATATTGGACCATGCAAGGTATTGTAACGAAAGGGAGTTACCAAGGTCCCCAATTATGGGATCCGGGGCAGCGGTGAGCAGCCCTAGCTGGGGGCCCAAGGGAGCCAGTGGGCCCCCTTGGCTGGACCACTATGGGGGTCCGGGGGAAGCACTCCTAGCACGACGGTAAAGGGAATATTCCATGGAATATTCCTTGTCAGAGTCAGAAATCATTTATATTTGTTAGGCTGGTTTAACCAGCATAAGCCGTGTATGGCAATTACGTGGGTGGTGGCCACCCATGCTCTACCGCCCATGTATAGCCATTCATGGAAGGCCACCCATGATCCTATATATACATGACTTCTGCACTACTTGAGACATTGAATTGAGACAACATACCTCTACCTTGTATCTCCCGATCTAGAGTTGTCTAGATCACCATTTAAGCTCTACCTTGAGAGCGCACGGGTGGACAACACCATCATCTTTGTACTTGCTATTAGTAGAAAATTGTTGAGATTCTCTTATATCTATTATCTTCTCTGCTATTGTTCCTATGTTATATTGTGTAACTATTGTCTTACACTTATATGTTAAGCGTGCAAATGATGTGCTTCTGATCATTGTTGTGTATGTTGATGACATGTTGCTCACTAGTCCTAATGAGAAGCATATTGCTGATTTTAAGGATGATTTGCATGCCTCATTTGAGATGTCAGGTTTGGAGCTTTTGCATCATTATTTGGGCATTCAGTTTATGCAAGTTGATGGTGGAATAGCTATGTGTCAGCATTTTGGCTTTGAAGATTGCAAACCTATTGCCACTCCTATGGAAACAGGTTTATAGTTGAGTCTTCATGATGTCGGAGTTGCATTTGATGTTGTTCTCTATCAACAGACTATTGGATGCTTGATTTACTTATGCATAACTTGGCCAGATATTCAGTTTGTTGTCTCACGTATGAGCAGGTTTATGCATTGCCCAGGTGTCAAGCATTGGCAGGAGGTTAAGTGTATCTTTTGCTACTTGTGGTACTCGGCTACTTGGATTGTTTTATCCCAAGGGGGAATCACTATTGTCAGATTTACATGCTTTTTTTTACTTTGACTAGGCTGGCTGCTATGACACTCATGTGTCCACTAGTGGCTTTTGCTCCATGCTTGGTAGCTCATGCATATCTTGGTTGAGCAAGAAGTAGCCTACTATGGCCACTTCTACTTGTGAGGTTGAGTATAGGGCAACATTCATAGCCACTATTGAGTGTGTGTGGATCAGTCTCCTTTTGGTTGATTTAGGTGTTGGTTAGTCTTCTGCCACCACCATCTTCACTGACAGTCAGAGCACATTGGCAGTTGCAAGGAACCCTGTGTTCCATTCTCGCACAAAGCTCATTGAGGTGCATTATCATTATGGCAGGGAGAGGTTCTCTACTAGAGAGATTAGTTTGGCATATGTGCCCATGCAGGATAACATTGTAGAACTTTTTACAAAGGCTCTGCCTCAAGAGAAGTTTGAAGCCTTTTGCAAAGCTTTGGGCTTACTTCCTTTTGTGGATTGATCTCTTTCCACATAGCTTGGCACTTCCTTATACATGAGTGCCAACTCCTTGTTCACTGCATCGTTTGAGGGAGGATTTGTTGATGTTTTGGTCGCAATGTATGTGAACACCCTTAGGACAATTGGAGCATTTTTTTCCCTCTTTGGGAGGTTTTTTTCGTCCGGCTTGTATATACACATATAACCCTAATGGGTTACTTATCATTGTACATTCACTTGGGAATACATTCAGTATTGTGTGTTGTGCTCCAAGATTCTCCTTCTTCCTTGTTTTGTTTGTATGCTTTTGTAGATCTCAAATTCCAACACAAGATTGTTGGACTACTTCAGTGCTCTATATTAAAGCCAGATTTTTTGAGATGTTATTATTTGATTCAGACTCTATAGCCTTGGGTAGATAAGGAGCTACTTGGCACTTTCATGGTACCATCACTGATGCACAACCAATAATTGAAGCAATTCAAATTGTCTCAAAAATTGGTAAGTGAATTTGTGAATATAAAGGGCATACATATCTCCACTGATAAAGAGACACAGATCCTAAATGCTATGAAGAAGAGGGATGTATCAAAAACTCCACAATCGAAATGTATGTGTGGCATGATACCTTGTTTACAACCATTTCATGCAGTCATTACTTCTGAAGTATCACCAACCACAACACCACCCACCATCCCTCAATTCACCATTTGCATTCCCCTACCTATAGAAGCTCATGTTGCAACCACTACAGGCAACTGCAGCCCAATTGCCGACTCCACCCATTCCACCTGAATTTGAATTTCTAGTGATGGAAGGACTAGAGGATATGGACACCTTTGATTTTGAAAAATTCATTCAAGGATTCTTATTGTCAGGAGTAGAGTTTGGATCGGAAGCGAAAGATGGCCAAGAGACTACAAGCCCATCAAGGAGACATGATGAACAACAACATCCAGAAGAAGAGCACCATGTCCATTGGGAGGAAGAGTATCAATCAATTGGATCCCAAGGAGAAGATGGGAAGCCCAGTGATCAAGAAGAGGAAGGTGATCCTGCCTATATAACAACATTTAAAAGATGAAAGACCATGCAAGACATTCATGCATGCAATCAACTATGCGAGCAAAGGAGTTGAGTGATATTGGAACAATTACTTGAAGCAGAGGATGTGGACCCATAATTCATCCACTCCTTATGTGCATTGTGAGAAGCTGTTGGCATTGTTGAAGCTATCGATCACATGTTAAAGAAACTAAGATAAACACAAAGTGAGGACCCTTTTGCGGTTAGGTAAAACAAAATAGATCCCTATGACCTCTACTACAACTTCCACAACCACTTTCGTTACCACTATACATACATCCACCATTGAAACCATTAGCGAATCAACTGAGACAACCTTCCATATGCCTCCCCACTCATCTTGACTTGTAATGATGCCGTTGAGAACTCCTAAGCCCACTCCAACCACTACCATTGAGTTACCATTACCACAAACCCCATAGCTACAATAATGCCCATTCCCAGTTTTGAATTTCATAGCCCAATGCAACATACACACCTTTTTTCTTCCCATGATAACCCATTGTATAATGCTAGCATTTCTACACCCACAATCTTTCTATAAGACCCAGTAATTGTTCATTCCACCTCCACCGCATCCTATATCCACCCACTAGTTGCATCACCTCCACCTCTTCTTCAACCCTCCTTTACTACATTCCCATGCATGCAACATTACTCCTTTTCCCCTCTAGTTTTCCTCTTCTTTTTCTTCGAAATTCCATCTGTAACCTACACATCCTTCATTTGGGACTCCCTTGTTGCTTCGCACATGCAATATGGTCCCTTTTTTGTACCACCTGATAATCACTCTCCAACATAGTTTTTGTCAAGCACCACAATCACACCACTATGCATCGCAATCACAATATCACTCTTCACTATTAATGCCACACACACCAACACGTTCGATCCTATGGACATCTCACTGTCTCTCAGTGCACCTCCCCCATCCTTCACAGTGCCCCAATCCCCGATCCCCCCACAACCAAACATCACCTCCATCCACTGTTGTCTTTCCCACTTCATCCACTCTCCCCATCCCCCTTGCATACAACACATTGGACTTTGCATCCAACATTCATGCATCACACATTGATTCAACCATCACCACAATGATCAATTGTGCCAATCAATTACGTCAAGAGTACATAGTATTGGCACAACACAATATCATGCCGCAAGACCAATCTACCTACCTATAAGAGAGAATCTCAATTCTCATTATTACAAACAACACAATATAAGCACAATATAATGCTCTACAATAGGCACACACATAGCTAGAGGCATAGGTACAGGAACAAAACACACATGCCATTAGTGACATGGAAGACCAGCTATGCACACAGATGGAAAGAAATGCCAAGCTCAACTACAAAATGGCTCTATTAAGAAGGCATTGTCCAAGTAGTTCCTCCCGAGAGCATAAAGATCATTTTGGAAGATCATGCTAACTTCTTAGCAGCGAATAATAAGCTAACCGAGGAGGTTAACCAGTTACAAAGGAAATAATCAGCAGGACTACTAACACCACCAACGGAAGCCCCTGAACCGACCATGTCAACTTTAGACTCTAATGACATTTCCAACCTCCATAATCAAATAATCGAGTTGTAGTGGAAGCTCAAACAATATGAGAGGCCTGCATCACCACTTGAGGCCCCATAACAAGAAGAGACTATAGAAATCTAGATAGACCAAACATTTGAAGATGAATATGAACCTCAACTGGCACCCTAGAGGCAGGGTCATAGAAGAAGGACGAGACACATACGAGCTACCCAGACTAACATGGATGGAATAGGTAGAAGAAATTGGCACTTAAGGAGAACGTAAAGAGTTTCAAGTTTTAGCAATGGCCATTATTAGATAAGTGATACAACAATCAGAATACTTCCAAAACTTAGCCCATCAAAGACTTATTATGACATTGGAACTATAGTACATAAAATATTTTGTCAACCAAGCAGATTATAATGTGAAGATAAAGAATTACATGCAAATTACCAACCTTTGCCACATAATTTAAACAAGAGGACCTCCTTGAGGTGATGCATAGAGCATATTGTATGTTCGGCCTTGTGTTACATGGATATATTGAACATCTCATAACTCGATGATAAAGAGAAGTATAAAATGCATCATTTGCATCCTCAACTGAGAACCTAAATCCTATTTTTCATTGGTGTTGAGATAGTCTTGAAATCCTCAAAACCAAAATGATGAAGTAGTTTCTCAAAATACTTTGCTTGATGCACAAAAAATCCCCCTTTAATGGATACAAACTAGATCCCAAGATAATACTCCAAAAGACTAAGATATGTGACAGCAAAAGTATGATGCAAATCAGTCATAAGCATGCCAATTTTCTCATCACTTAACTGAGTCAAGAGAATGCCATCAACATAAAGAACAAGCACTATAAGATCAGTCCCATCTTTGCGTACATAAAGTGTGCTTCCAATTGGACTACATTTAAAATCAAGATCAATCAAGTGCTCCTGTAACTTGTCATAGCATGCATTTGAAGCTTGTTGAAGTCCATACAAAGCCTTATACAAGCAGAAAACCATATGCTCTTCACCTTTCATGGCAAATCCAAGACATTGCTTCGCACAGATCTCTTCTTGCAAATTGCCATTCAAGAAAGCCATTTTTATATCCAATTGATACATTTTCAACCATAATGAAAAGACACTGCAATCATAAAATGAATGGTAGTCATGCATGAACTAACTACAAAAGTTTCAATGCCATATTTTTGTGCCTAAACTTTTGCAAGTAAGTTGACTTTGTAGCAATCACTTAGTACCAATGAAATTCTGATCTTTTGGCAATTTAGATAACTCCCAAGTACAATCTTTTTGATTTGGAGTGTATATAAACAAAAGGAGCTATCTTATGTGTCGCCTCCCTCTTGTAAGGAAGACTTGGGAGAGCAATGCGTTGATGTTTAAATTTTGTTCAAAAGCAGCTATGTTATGTGTCGCCTGGCTCTCGTTACGAAGGCTCGGGATAGCGATGATGATGTTTAACATCATGTACACTTAACAAACTCTAATTTTCATGGAGTCCCCAGTGCATGCTTGGCTGCTCGAGAATGTGCCTAGCTGGGATGACGACGTGGTGAGCGTCGCTCGTTTCAAACATCTGTCAGGCCAGCGTCCTGATTGGGAGCCGCGCTTCTTGTTCTGGAAGGATGTTATTATCCGTGTTGCTCGTCACATCAACCTTCTGACTTTGGACACGCATGCTGTGAGAACACAATCTATCTAGTGCATGAAAGCGTGTGCCGCATTTTCAGAAAGCCCGTGCGATTCCCGCGTTCAACAACTCTTGATTTTGTTAGCAACAACATTTTTGTAATTGTTGCAGAATCAAAGTTTCTAACTCTATCCGCATAGGAATGCAGTTCTGAAGGTTAGAGCACCATCATGTCGAGGCTGATCGTTGATGATATAGTTTCGCAAGTTTTTTGCTATGAATGAATTCTAGAGTATAGAGAGTTGAAGAAGGAATTTTTTGGATCACTTGATCTTCTCAAATGTGTGAGCGATGACAACAGGGAGGATATGAGTGAAGATAGGAATGGTAGCGTTTTATTGATCGCATCAATTATGGGTTTGGACCACTTTGGTGAGATACTGGGGCTTGTTTCCTTAAAGAGCATCTTAAGTAAGCCACACACAAAATATGTATCTAGTTTTGATGAATCGTAGCTTATGTGCGCATATAGGTGACCGTGAGAACAATGCTTTAGTTCAATGCTGTATCGAGATGAATGATAAGGATCTGAACTTTTCTCTGTAGATGTGTTTGCATACACGATTTGAAGAGTGTATGTTGGATTTCTGTGTGTTATATCTTGTATGAAAGGAATAGAAGGCCAACTATGTGGTTGAATGAGTTTGGAACGGATAGGTTTTCACATGTTTGTGCTTTCATGTCCTATGATGGAGTATGAGTTGGATAGGTTTTCACATGTTTGTGCTTTTATGTCCTATGATGCCTTTTTGTGGATGCATTTCTAATATAATAAGTGGTTATTTTTACGTCACAACTAAGCTCCAACCTACTAGAGAATCATTTACATGCTATATGCTAGTGATGCAAGTATATGCATTGGTTTTCAAAAGAAGGAAAAAAAAATTCAATGTTGAGTTCAGAACTGATGAGGGTTAGCCATGCATGAGATGTAGAATTGTATGCATGAAAAGAAAATTTTGATATCATTTTTCAAAGCCACTAATCATATGGTTTGTTGCAAAGGGATGTGTATGCATGAATAAAAGGAGATTGATTATACCTTTTGGTGGCATAATGCATTAAGAGTATGGTTTTTTGAAGCAAGGTTAACTATTTAGTCATGCTAGAGAGTCCAAAGGGTTTGACATTAGTTTTTCCACTAAAACTAAGTAAAAAACACACAAAACACTTAAGAGGAAGATGTATACGCAAAAGGCTGAATATTTCTTTGATAGGAGGCCACTTAGGCAAGACACCTTGATCAAAAGATTGAATACAAAGGCAATACACAAGAAATGGAATTTGGGCTCACCATGCTATATACGTATCACTTTGTGTACATACGTATATAATCATCCATGCAAAGGTATAAGATTCATAGTGATGAAATTAGAATCTAGTTAACTACTTCATGGAGGTAGAATGGAAAAAAAAAACATCAGTAATTCCATTGGAAAGCATATATCCCTTGCATAAATCTCTAGCCAAGATAATAGAATGAGATTCGATGGTTATTAGTCTATTGATACAAATCCAAGGTTCTTCACAATTTTCCCTATTGAATTTTGAAATTGAATGGGAACTACTTTTCTTGAGCTGCAGCTTTATTTTGGCCCTTTGATTAGAGCTCATTGAACTGTTTAGGCAATATATGTAACATTCAGCTTAGTGCTCGATATAAAGGTCTCTCAAAGATAACATAATCATTAATTTTCTTGAGTACTAGTGACTCACTCAGAGCTTGGGAACTTGCAACCAAACGAGCGGCTATCCTCTCAAGGGCATGGCATCCCATACCACCACACTTACATCATACATGTGGGGGGGTCTTTACCAAGGGCCAAGAGTCCAAGAGCCCCGTAAGAATGAATAAAAGAATGAGCCCATGAGTCCCATTTATAGACTCTTTTAAAGAGATGGCCCAATGTTGGTGAACTCGCCACACTTGGTCTGACACCTTAACTAGAGGCAACCATCTTGATGTCCTTAGGTTTGGGGAAGTAAGCTTCCCCTCTTATTAAGTGTTGGAAGTGGGGTGGGCGGCCATGGGCCTCAATAACAATAATAACAGGTTTACAGGATCTTGTAACGAATGAACCTTAGCATGCACACCTTAATACTCAAAGGGAGATGAGTGAGAGAGAGAATAGACAAGATTTTCAAAGTATAACGGTAAGCTTAGAATGCTTGCCTACACTAACTTATATTGAATGTCAAATTACAATGTGTGTAGATACAAAACTGAATGTATGCTGAAATTTTCTACAAAACATGAATCTAGGCAGAATTTTGGGAACTAGATACAAGAGTTTGTGTGTATAATGCCTAAGAGGTGTCTAGAAAGTGTGTCTGTGTGAGAATGGAGTGAATATGAACAATTTATAACTGTTTTACAACAAACATTTATTATGAAATTAGGGTTTCAGAAATCCTAAATCAGAAACTAATGAAATAGCAAGAGAGAAACTGAAGTTAGTCTTACTAATAGTACTCAGCAAGATGTTGATGATTGGCTTCCAAAATCTCCTCCAATGCTGCACCAAAGGTAGAGCACACCTCCTCCAAGTGTAGTAGACTTCCTCCAAGCAAGTCTTAGCCTAAGCACCTTGAACGTTGTTGAATTATGACCCAAGTCCTTCCTTATATAATATTTCAGCTGCCTCACGATGACATTTTCCAAAAGCTATGCCAAAATCTACTATCGCATGCGAATTATCTCCAAAAAGCAAGCTTTCGTAAAAATTGCGATGAGTTTTATTTTTCACCAATTTTTCTTTTGGACTATAAATAGGCTGCGATCAGCCAAATCCACCATCAGATAGACATATGAGTGTGCTTTCCTACATGTACATGGCCTGAGGAACAAAATGATGTAAAAACCCTTTTTGAGCAGAAATTGGGTTCTCTCAATCTGGACCTCTCAATCTGGTACTCTCAATTTGGACCTTTGATGACTGAATGTTGATGACTGAATGTTATATACCAAATGAAAGCTCTCTTCAAGCTATATGTGATGGGCTAATAATAATTTTTGACCTTATGTGACCAAAATTTGTCTAAGTACCGAAAAATTAGGGTTGCTGGAAATTAGGGTTTTGTGCTATGTTCTCGAATGTAGTGGTAATGTACCTCAATATGCTTTGTCCTAGCATGATGAACAGGGTTCTTTGCAATAGCAATAGCACTCTGACTGCCTAAAAATATATGCATAGGAAGATGAACTTCAACATCAAGATAACTCAAAATTTTTAGCAACCAAATGGCCTGAAGTGTAGCTACAAAGGAAGCCCTATACTTTGCTTGACTCGAAGATAGTAGCAATTGAAGGTTGTTTCTTTGATAACTAAGAGATAAGACAATCGCCTAGAAAGAAACAATAGCCACTTGTGCTTCTTCTTGAGTCTTTATCAGCTGCCCAATCAGAATCTAAAAAACCTCTAAGTAAAAAATGCGGCGATCTCGGAAATACCATAGCATAACTGGAAGTTCCCTTCAAATATTTGGAAATTCTCTTAACTGCTTTCCAATGAATCTTGAGCGGATTTTGCATGAACCTTGATACTTGAAAATTGTAAACTGAATATCATGATGTGTATTACATAAATAGATCAAGCAACCAATTGCTTGACTATACAAAGTAGCATCAAAAGGTTTTGAGTCTGCTTCTGCCTGTAATGACACATTAACATCCATAGGTGTTAGCATAAGCTTGGAATCTGTCATCTCAAACCTTTCCAATAATTTCTCAATGTATTTCATACACTCATTCCTGAACTTAAACTCAATCCTAAGATAATAATGCAAAATACCTAAATCATTCACATTATATGTATGCTTAAGTTGTGCTTTTAAAATATTGAAGCTTTGAATTCTTGGGCTTGTCATGATCATATCATCAACATATATAAAAATAATAATCAAGACATTTTTCTCCGCTTTAACATAAAGAGTAGGAGCTGCATTTGAGTTTTCAAACCAATAGATATAAAATGAAGATGTATCTTCTCATACCAAGCTCTTGGTGCCTGTTTTAAATCATACAAAGCGTTAATAAGTTTGCATACTAATTACTCTTTACCTGTCTCTTTAAAACCTTTTGGTTGTCTAAATGTAGACATCTTCATGAAGATCATCATTAAGAAAGGAAGTTTTGATATCTAACTAGTATACGTTCCAACCAAAGAATGCAACAAGAGAAAGTATGTCCTGACTACTATCATTCTAGAAGTAGTTGCAAAAGTCTCATCATAGTTAATTCCTTTCTTTTGTGCATAATCTTTGACTACTAACCTTGTTTTATACCTGTCGATGGTACCATTTTCTTTCTTTTGATATTGAAGATCCACTTAATAACAATTGCCTTTTTACCTTTTGGTAACTCACAAAGCTTCCATGTTTGATTCTTATGAATATAATCAATCTCTTCTTGCATAGCTTTCTTCCATAGAGGACTTTGTAGTGCATCTTTAACATTATCTGGTTCACTCTCAACTGAACTTAGCGCTAAAATGTTATGAATCTCAAAATGTTGTGTGTAATTTATCCGATCTGCTTGTTCTCTCCTTGTCTGACTTTTGGTTCTTGTGAAGTTCTTTATACCATTGTCCTTCCAAGTTTGATATGACCACCTTCACCTTGGCGTATTCTTGAAAAGAGGTGAAATCTCTTCTGGTTCTTCAGTATCTCTTTCTTCTGAAACTCTGGAACTTTCTCCAATTTCATAAGTTGGAACATCAAGAGGTACTGATGATGGACTAGGTACTGATGTAGGTAATGGAACTCTCTATTCACCTTTATCAAGTGCATCTTTTAGGGTTTGAGACACTTTCATCATCCTGAGACCGTGGTCCTACTACCATATTACTTCCTACAAAAGAGCAACCCAAATGGGATTCAAGGGGTGCACAAGCACTTTCATATATTGCTATGGGAGTCAAGAGGCATATTATACCCCAAATCAAGTCATCCAGAACCTCTCGTCAAACTTGGTTGGAGTTAGAGGATCTCTATTAGAGCATAAACCTTGCTAGGAAAGCTCATCGCTAGCCAACACAAGGATGAAAGTTGATGAGTCAATTCAGTCACACATTTTGAAGCTCAAAGACTTACGTGATCAGTTACTTAATGTAGGAGTCAATATTTCGGAGGAAGAGATGGTAAACACACTTCTAAACTCACTTCCATCTTCATATCGTGCTTTTGTTACTTTTTTATCTCTGAATGTGTGTTGAATGTAGTTACAAAATTTGAATCTAGGTGGAATTTCGAGAACTAGAATCTAGATACAAGAGTTTGTTCATAAAGTGCCCAAAAGGTATGAAGAGTGTGTGCATGTGAGTTTGGAGTGAATAGAAACAATTGAGAACTGTTTTTACAGCAAACCCTAAATTGAATAACAAGGGAAACTCCTCCTTATGCTGAAGTAGCAGGCATGAAGCGTAGGAAAAATAACACCAAAAGAAAGGGATAGGATATAGAACTTGCTCCTTACAAAATTCAGCAAGATGTTGATGGTTGGTTGCCAAAAATCTCCTCCAAAGCTGCATCAGAAGTTAGAGCACACCTCCTCCAAAAGTTAATCACCTCAAGGACTGACAGATCCTTGAAAGTTGAGATTGCTTTTCAAGTGATGCCATAAGTGGCCCCTAAGGCTTTCTTATATAGGCCTCAAGGTTGAACCACGAAATTATCTACGAAAAGCACCTAAAAAGCCAAAAAAGCTTGCGCTAACTTATAAAATGATATGCTTTTGGGTTCTTACAAATTTGCTTTTTTGACAGAAAACTCCAATGATCTCCCTAATTAGCCATCAACTGAGTATGAGGGCTTGCGTTCCTTGATGTACAGACTCAGAGGAACAACATAATGTAAAAAACCATTTTGGACAGAAATTAGGGTTAGGGTTTTCTACCGTTCCTGGACCTTTGATGACTGAATGTTGTATACCAAATAAAAGCTCTTCTCAAGTACTAACTGATGAGCTCATAATAATTTTTGACCTTCTGTGACCGAATTTTGAGTAAGTCCCAAAAATTAGGGTTGCTGAAAATTAGGGTTTTATGCTATTCTGACATTGTTTCCAATGTGTGTGTATATATATATATATATATATATATATATATATATATATATATATATATATATATATATATATATATATATATATATATATATATATATATATATATATGAGATAGTCAGCAAATATAGTCTTCAACAAACACAAGTTTGTTTGAATCTGCATTTGCTGAGGTATCTGTTTCTGTCGTATTTGGCGAATCATCCAAATAACATAATTTTTTCTTATGGTTAGTCCATTGAGATCTGTATCAAGGATGGAATTGAAAGCAGTCTACCTCATCATGGTTAGTTCTACCTCAATGTTTGCAGGGTTTTGTCTCATAGCTAGCTAGATAGATAGATACATAGATTTGAAATGCATATATAATACCTTCCATGTTTAGGTTTATAAGATAATAATAAAAAATTCATAGGATGATGGAAGACTCTTTAGAAGTACTACCATAGCGGTACAAACTGATGCTACCTGTTCCAGATGACTTTTGGAAGTTCTAGATGTTCTGCTACATATCGATCTTCTTTCGTTTCTAATTGATAAAACTGAGTAAGCAAAGACATCGGGATTATTTGGATCTTGTACCAAACAAAGTTTCGAATTCGATCCAAGCCTCCCTTGCATAATTCAAACTAGGAATATGCTGAATATATTCATCACTTAGACTGAGATCAATGATAGATAATGGCCTTTTATTCTGTTTATTTGAAGGTACTTGTCCTCCTGGACTTGAAGGCTCACCAACTTTTGAAGAAGATCTTTTCTGCAGTCAATACGGCTGATATCTGACCTAATGGCTCCTTTAAAAGTTCAGATTCGTAAGCATTAAGTAAATATTTTAATGTCTTTGTAAAATTTCAGATTCTTAAGCAAATATTTTAACTTGGTTTGTGAAACCAACTCTAAATTTCTCTGTAGCTATGATTCCAGATGTAGACCTATATGTAATGATTGTCCCTCTATGTGATGATTGGAGTAGGTAGAGATAAAGCTTGATTTCACTCTTCTTCTTCTATGTCTTGCATTGCAGTTGTTTGTTTTTTGTTCTTAAGATCTTTGTATAGACAAGATAAAGAAGTGTGCAATGAAAGAAACGTTAATATCCAAATAAAAATTTGGTTATAACTTATACAAAAAGTAGGCTTTTAATCATAGGCGAAAGATAGAAAAATATTGTTAGTTACTTAAAGAGGACAAATATATAGCGAATAGTGTTAGATCTTCTCATCTCCAAAAACGAAGCTGATGAGTAGGAGAAGATCAATCGAAAACCTTCAAGTAAATGGAACAGAGGATCTATAAACAAATAACCGGCAGATACAGATGTATGACAATCATATGGTGTAGATAACAAATAGCTGCAGATATACAAATTCTCCCTATATAACAGAAATGCATACTGGTTGATATAATATGATCAGCAAATAACTTTCAGCAGATAGAACTAATAAAATATTAGCATCGTTTATTTCAAAGAAATTTGATGTGATTGCTTCATTTTATATTTTCCAGGGCCAAAATCTGAGGTAAAGTTGGGTCAACTTCTGGTCAAACTTACCATTAGCAACTGATCATAGCCATGCTTACAGATGGACACGTCCGAAACGTTTTATCTGGCCTTTCTGGATTAGAATCAGATTCCAGCGTCAAAATTTATACTGGACTTGACTCCCATATTTATAGACTTTTGGGCTTTTGTCTTCACTCTATTTTGTAATTTCAAGGTTTCAAACCCCTTTTATCAACTTTTTTTATCCTGAAAGCAGGCTTCAATCTTATATAATTATATTTATGCTTCGAGTGTCATTTGTGATATCTACCATGACTGTTTTTTTAAAAGATTTGGTCTTGTCAGATATTGTTAGAAATATGTTACTGGACTTTTATGGGACTTCGGGCCCATCCACATTGGATCAGATTACCATCAGAAACATGCATTGCCATAGCTGCTGGTTAAAGCTGTGTATTGGTCAAATTCAAATGTTGACCTTCTTGACAAGGTCACATGGAAATATGAAGACATGCCAGCAGTTTCTTTATTCTCTCTCCATATATTGTATTGGATCCACCATGATGTAGTTGTTTGGTCTCATAGTAATTTTGGCCTTTTGAAAACACTAATGAATCATTTTATTTTCTCATTCCAAGGACGATTTTATATGCCATAATATTCGTCATATACATATGGTAACAATTGTAAGAGAGTCTAAGATTTTGTTCACGTTAAATGATGCTATTATTTTTGTAGTTCTTTGAAGTTCTAGAAAGTTTGGTGCAACGTTTGAAAGAGACCAACTCCTTATAGACACCTACCTTGTGTGAGCAAATGGTTTCTAGATGGTCGATTCGACGTCAGAAAAGAATCATGGGCCATCCATTATCGATTGAACATAAAGAGAAATGAGGCTTTATTAAATTACATCAAATCGCTCAAAAGTGAGATCAAAGGGGGGGGTCTCTAAAGATGGTTGAAAAGACCTTAAATTTTGATCGTACATGACAGTTCTAAACACAATTAATTCTGTTTAATTTCAGATCCTTATTAATATTAAATGTCTCTCTTAAAAGGAGAAGATTATGCATACATCTATGATCTTACAAAATTAATGGACATTCAAAATAGTTTCTTATTGTTCTTTTCTTGTTGAAGGTGCAATGCTCATGGTTCTTACGGGGAGGATTAACTCCATTGTGCATCAAGGAGGTCTTGGTAACGTTATCCTCTAATTGATCTCAAACATATCGTCATATTGCTAAGTGTATGCAGGAATTTTGAATTTATCTACTGACAGGAATGCAAGAATGTGACTGCTTAATTACTGCCTTGTGAAATTTTACTAATCTGTGGAGCTTGAGTACAGTAATACAAGAGTGGAGGTATTTGTTAGATGATTTTCTGAAAAACACTAAGTTGAAGGAACAGCTTTATGCAACTGAAAAGGTAGCACAACGAACAATATGGAACCGTGTATATAAGAAGGTGGGCAAGGGATGAGTAGCACAATGGACCTGCATGAGGCAGGGTTAAGACTCCAAGACGATTTTGTCTAAACAACATTTATTATGTTTTTACTGTGGAAGCATGAGTGTGAATGAGCATACTTGCGTATCATCTTTTTCTGACATAGTAATAGTTGTGGGTGTTGTGATCTTGAAGTGAAGTGCTGGTGAAAATTTGCTTAGCATACATATTCAGCCTTATCAGATGGTGTGATTATTTTAGAATGCTTCTTACTCAGCCATGAAAATACAAGAACCCCTGGTTGCTTAACATGAGTTCACATCTTCAGTATATCTGATTCTGTGAACACTCTTAAGCTGATAGTGGACTCTCTTAATGAACATGAGGGCGTAATTACATGCTTTCTTCAAGTACTTCAAGGGAAGTTCTTTTTTTTTTTTTGGGTATGTGTATGGTTGCTGAACCAGGCATCTCAAGGCACGTGTGTATAGAAATGTTGGATTTAGTTCTAATTGTTCCCTGGATATGAAAAAAATGGGACCTCAACCACATGTGATTGTACTCGATCTTACCATATGAAACAGTGCTGAAAGCAATATACACATTGCACATTCATCTGTCATCTTTGCAAATGCTGGGATATGTAATATGTATCTCATCTTTTTCTTATTTTCTTTGGTCTAGACTCACATGTCGTGTAGTATATGATTTTTTCAACCATATCTTGTTTGGACTTTTGTACCCCTATTCATTTGTTGTGTGGAAACTATTCTTGAAGATTCTCTCTGCAAGTTTTTTATGTGTGATGCTAGGGCTATGAGTGCATTGATTCGGTTGTGACATCGGAAGCTGAGCAAGTTTTGACTTGTGTTACACAGATATGTCAAGCACTGAATGCGTGACTATATTTTACCACATTTTCAAATAAGTCAGGATAAAAAAAGTATTTCATTTGCATCCAGAGGTGTATCTACATGCTTAATGCTATATCCTAAATCTTTCAAGTTTTGATTGGGACATGATAATGTAAACACCTTTCTCTGGGATCCGTCGCCTAAGTTCAAAGTGGAAATGAAATAGCAAAGTTTCTTTTTCATGAGGATTTATGAACCAAATATCATCAACATAAGGAATGTAATCCGTATGATTTTTTTGCATGATTCTATGTACAAAGGAGCAACTAAGGGAGTATTGCCGAATCTTACTTGCAAACAAGCATCTATTTTTGCATTCAACTGTCTCTTACTTGCCTTTTGAGTTTACATTCCCTGTCTATCTTGAAATTGCAGTATGTATCACATAATTATCTTCTTATAAATCTTCAGAATGCAGCAACAATACCTGATTGATGAACTTCTCGAATCCCAATCATAATGTGCAACCATGCTAATCACACAACAAGCAAATTTCATGCATGTACTGTGAGAAGAGATTCCATCAGCCTTTTTTTGAGGCCATCTTTTCACTGATACCATATCACTTTTATTCATTTTCTTTTATATACATCCTCCAAAGATCTGTTTGAGCTTGCATCCCCTTGCATTTTCAAGAAGTCTTAATTTAGAAAGACTATATATTAAAGCTTGCACTTACTCTAGGGCATTGATGACATGAGTAAGAAGGTCATAGCTATTTGGCCAAGCTATGCATGACAGATACTTTTGTTTTGGATAGACATAGAAGTTGAAGATACACTTTTTGTTTTGTTTGATTTTGTTGTTGTTGTTTTTCATTTATCCTTCTTCTTTCTCTTTTTACCTTCCCGTTTTTTGTGTATGTTTGTTTGTTTGTTTGTTTGTTGTTGTTGTTGTTGTGTGTGTGTGTGTTATAATGTTTATTTTTATTTTCTTAATTCAAGAAAATATTATTCCTGCAATTATTTAAAGTTTGTTTCCTTTACCTTATGTTTTTATTCATTTACATTATTTTTTGTTCATTTATTTCTATACATGTATATTTTGCTGATGTTGTGTTTGATAGCTTATTAAAGTTATCTTTTATTTTTTTTGGATTATTATTTATTTGTTTTTATTTATTGGTTTAATTTATTCTTTTCCGTTTTTGATTTTGCTTTCTAATCTGCATGTATCTTTTTATGAATTATTGATTTGATTTTTTTGCGTTATCTCTTGTTTTGGGTGTTGTGTGTTGTTATATTTTTGTATTTATGCTCCTTTTTCTTGAATTCGTAAGTCTGGATAAATCTGAACTTATGAAGGTGTATGTCACATAATTCTTTTCTGGTAAGTCTCCATTAAAAACTGCAGCATTAATATCTGATCAATGACCTTCTTGAACCACAATGTGCAGCCATGCTAATCTCTCCGCAAGTTTTTAGTGTGCGATGCGAGGGCTATGCATGTATTGATTCAGTTGTGACATGGGAAGTTGAACATGAAGTTTTGACTTGTGTTACATAGATATGTCAAGCATTGAATGCCTGATTACTATTACCGCATTTTCAAATAAATCAGCATCACCAGAAATTCACAGTATGTCATTTGCATGCTGCATAGTTGTGTCGACATGCTTAATCCTATATTCAAGATTTATAAAGCTTTGATGGGGACATGATAATGTAACGTCCTTTCTTTGGATAGCTAAGTTCCGAGTAGAAATGGAGTAGCAAGTTTCTTCTCACTAGGATTTATGAAACAAAGAACATGAACATAATGAATATAATTAAAATGATTTCATCACATGATTCTAGGTACAAAAGAGCAAACCAAGGGGGTATTCTTGAATCTTACTTGCAACAGCACACATCTATTTTTGCATACCAACTGTTTGTTGCTTGCTTCATAGCACAAAGATCGTTTTGAGCTTACACTCCCTTGCAATCTTGGAACTCGGAGTATGTATCACAATTATATTCTAACAATTCTTCAGAGTGAAGCAACCTTATTTAATCGATAAACTTCTCAAATCTCAATCATAAGGTGCAGCCGTGCTAATCACACAACCAGCAAATTTCATGTATGAACTTTAGGAGAGCTTCAATCGGCCTTTCTTTGAGGCCATCTTTTCAATGATACCATATCACTGTTGTCCATTTTCTTTTATGCACATCCTATAAAGAGCCTTTCGAACTTACATCCCCTGACAATCTTGAAACTTGGAGTATGTATCACATAATTCTCTAATATATATCCATCAAAGAGTGCAGCATCAATATCTGATTGATAACCTTCTGGAATTTCAATCATAATTTGCAGCCATGCTAACGATACAACAGACAAAATTCATGCACGAACTTAGAGGAGAAATCTTATTATCTTTCTTTAGACCATCCTTTCAATGGTATCATATCAATTTTGTTCATTTTCTTTACTAATTGCAACCGCTTTCTTTTATTTAGTCAACTACTATAGCTGTTTCTCATTCAACATGGATTTTTGTTAAAATCAAGTCAATCTCATCATGTATCACTACAATTGACATAGAAGTAATATAACGTGCGCTTGCTTCATCAAGTAATAAGCATCATCATAATCTGCAAACTTTTCTATTTTTGTTCTTCCAAAGTGATAACTTCTTACTTCTATAAGGTAATGGTAATGCCTATTTGGATCCTTGAAGCTTTTAAAGAGGCATCTTGTAGGGTCTTTGAAACTATCGCCATTTCATGTTTCACTAGGATGTTCCTTTTTTGTTGGGCACTAATTGAATAGGGTTTAAGGGCTCGAGTCTTATGAAGATAGAAGGGATAACTTGCAATGAGTCATCGTGCTCATCTAGGGTGCACTAGACTTATTGTCTGTTAGGCTAGACTAGGCTACAAGATCTATGTCAATAAATGTCTTGACAACAACATTACAAGGTGTCTCACATTGAAGTGTAGCATACAAATAACTTGACGAGATAAAAGGGATCCAACAGCCCACGATCATGGAACTAATCGACAGTCACTTGTCAGTCAGCTCTAGGGCATCTCATGATTCCAAGCTTCTGGAGTTTGGAGTATTGCTCCAGCATACCTGTGTACAACTGGATTAACCATGATGTAAGAACTGTGTCATGGATACATGATACATGCCTCCATAAGCAACCCAATTCAAACAGTGGCACCTTCTTTCATCATGTCTAGCGTAAAGCTGAACTCCTTGCATTACCTCATTGTCACTAAGGAAGTAATGAACACAGTCACTGCAGATCAGTTTGTACCCATAGATTGTAACTCTGTCTACTGACCATTGATATGTACTTCTACAACCTTTAATGTTTGAAATTTCTTCATAACAAGCTGCAAATATCTGAGCAACTCTTTCTGTAAATCATGAGAAAATATTTATAGGCCACAGTCACAAATGTGTGGGAGATGAATTTTGGTGTGTCTATAATTATTTTATCCTAACCTGAAAGTTCATGTCCCTATCAGCCTCAACACAGTTATTTCAGAATGAGAAGATTCTGTGGCCATACATTTAAGGGCATTGGTAAGTTCGGATAATAATGCAATTGATAAGCATCTTTTGTGAGAAGTGAGAATGTTTGCTTACGTAAACAATGTTTTAGCTGTTGCAACTTGCATGTATGTGCATGTGGGCATGTGCATAGTGTGCTGTGCCGCAGGCATATATGCATTCTTGTGCTGCAGGCATATGCTTTCCTCTTGGACGGCTAGAGAGGATACAGAGCATCGTCATATTTGAACTGCATTAATTCCCTTTGTCTTATGATTGGTTTTGCCTTTGCAGTTAGAAATGTGCAGAGATGGTGATCTTCAGACTCCAGAAGAGACACAAGAAACACTATCAAGTTTCAGCTGGCTGTTACAACGAATTGGCAAGGGTATTTTGTCAGGCAATGTTAAAGTACACGAGAAAGTTCCTGCAAGGCTAGTGGTGACAGCTCTGGTGCATGTGAGCCTCAGATTGCCATCACATTAAGTTGTTCTTTATACTTGTCCCTCAACTTTGTCTTAAGTGAAACCTAGTCAGGATTTCGTATCAGCAAGAAGATTTGACTGGTCTGCATGGAATTTGAGACACAAGTATTGAGCACCACAATATATCATTGTTTCTCTTCAGTAGAGTATAACATGCTTGGATAAATAGCTGTTTTTATAACCGCTTAGAACTTAATCAGAGAGCAATTTGTCCTGAACTCATCAGAAAAGAAAGGTTTTTCTTGTCATCTCTTTCACTTTCTTGCCCTTCATCTGGAAACTGTTTGACAGGAGCGCATTATGGCTATCTCAAAGTCCATTTCTGAAACCAGTTGGTCAGCAACATGTGTAATCACAATGGAGCATCTTGATGATATTTGTGGTGGAAAGATGAATTCGTATATCATAAAGAGGGAACTGCTTAGGACAAAGAAAGGAAAGACCTTCTTCTCAGAAGCCAATAGAGCGATCCAGGTGGTTTTCCATTGCTCATTTTCTTTACTCCTTGAACAAGGCTGTTCAGTTATATATAACCTGGGTGGTCCTCAGATATGCAAATAATGAGATATTATGGTATGGGTTTTAATGAGGTTCATTCTCTACCATATCCAAGTTCGCCTCATGAAGGGCTGTTTCAGATAGATATGATAAGCTTGAATCAATAAAGGTATCGCTTCACAATTCTCTGTTTTTTATGCAGATTTTAGTAGTCTGTGGATAGGGGTCCTTCAAGCAGTCTGCTAACATGATACAACTTGCTGTAGTTTTTTGAATTTTTCTCAGGAGAAAATATATTTGCAATTAATTTTTCGTACACATATTTTCAATCGATTCTTAATACTTTCAGAGTCTGATTACTGTGAAAGCACTATTTATCATCTTCACAGTAATTTAGAAGAGTACCCCATAAACAATAAAACAGGCTCTAAAAACCTTGCTGTTTCGTTGCTCCCCTTCTCCCCATTACTAGCACCCTTTCCCTTTCACCTTTTTATTATGGAAGTGTGTTAAGTCTCCAGCCTTATGTGACATTTGGATGCGTGCCTGAAGCTTGTAGCGGTTATGTATTTGTCCAGTTGAAAAATGGGACAGCTGGGTGAGAGTTCTATAAGTAGGACTCTTAGGTCTCATTTGAGATATTCATGTTTGTAGCATGTCTTGACTCATAGCCCTTGGGTAGAGCCACCCATACGCTTGAAAGAGCTTGTGAAGAGTTTCGAGATGATGTGTTGAACTCCACATACAAGGGCAAAAAGTGGGCGCAGGAGGGGGGAGAGAGTGAGAGAGAGGTTGCATAAAAAATTGATGAAGGGGAGAGAGAAGCTCCATGTACAAGTTTTAGAAAGCCTCACTTGTGTCATGTGAGTTTGAGGACTTGAAGTTTTTATTTTTTTCAAAAATTGTAAAAATCTCAATCGTGATTTAATTCTTTAGGAACAATTTTTATGCATAATAAAAGTAAAAAAAAAAACTATTTATATATATTTTAAAAATTTGAAAGTTATTCAAGTCTTGTATATGGTGTTCTTTTTGGAGTCTATTGAAGATGCCTTGAAGAGTAAAAGGGAGGTCAATCAAGATGCTTTGGAGCTCACTTTGTATTTTATGCATGGCATTCATCACCAAGTCCAAAAACCTCGGGTGTATTTGACTTTTGGATAGAGTGATTTAGGTCTCATGTGATGTGATTAAAGTGTCAAAAAGATCAAGGTAGATCTCTTAATGCTATCTAGGTTGCATGAGTTAAGAGTCACTTGATATTAATGGAGGAATGTAAGCTTTTCTATTGGAAATCCCTTAAATTATGGTAATTGCTACTGCTAATGACATTTGGAGAGGCCATGATGAATTATAAAGTACAAGATAAAATAAAAATTTCTCATAATGAATAAAAAGCTCAGTTTTTATTTATTTTTTCTAAATCTCTATGAATTAAACGATATAAATCCTGATTTGAATTTACGATGTAAATCTCACCTTTGTAGCATGTGCCCAGTGAGTGACCAAAAGGTTAAAAATAATGAGGAAATTTCTATCATGTCCTCACGTGGGGGCCAAAAAATACAAGAAAAATATGTATGGGTAGCTTTCAAAGAGAGCTATCTTGTGGAAGGGTATGACAAGACAACAGTAGGCTCCTTGGGGTCTATATGCCCAAGTCCAGCAACCTCCCACTTACAGGGCCGGGAGGTTTCTTTAAGCTAGGTAACTCACACCATCTTCATACATAATTGATGCTTTGTCATTGGTATGCACTTAGTGAGAGCATCAACATGATTTTGTGCAGGCCATCCTCAAGCACTTCTCTGATAAAGTGATGTCGCACATCTATATGTCTTGTGTGTGCATGAAACATGTCATTCTTTGCCAAATGTAACGCACTTTGGCTATCACAACCGAGAATGGGCGCCTTGTCAAGCAAACCAAACTCACCGCATGAACGTGCTAGCCATTATCCATATAGCTTCTTTGAAAGCTTCTATGGTCAAAATATTTTAGCCTCGGGAGTCTATAGTAGACAATTCAACTATCCTTTGCATTCTAGAGCACCATGAAATAGCGCTTCTTGTGAGAGTATACATAGCCACTTGTGGATTTCAGTGTGTCCACATCACTTGCCATGTATGATGTCAGAATAACAAAATCCTTTCAATTCCAATAGACCCTTCCCATAACATAGGCATGTGCTTTTTGTCGTGTTCATGTATCTCAAGAACGACTTAACGACATCCCGATGTGCCATGCTTGGATCAGCCATATATTCTCAACTCTCAGTCCATGGGCTATGTCAGGCCTAGTAGTAACCATAACATAGATAAATGAACCACAAGCTGATGCAATTGGAATGCCTTTCATGTATTTCATTGCTTCTTCACTTTTTTGGAAATCTGCCTTCATATCCTTTCAACTCCAAACAAACACTTTCCATAACATAGGCATTTAAATTTGGTCCCTTTCAAATATCTCAAGATAGATTTGATTGCCTCCCAATGAGCTTTGTCAGGATTAACCATAACCTATTAACGACTCCCACTGCATGAGCAATGTCTGGCCAAGTGGCAACCATAGCATACATAAGTGAACCACAAGCTGATGAATATGGAACACTCCATGTAGTTGGCTCCATCGTCATCTTTGGGACAGTCATCCTTAGAAAGCTTGACATGTGGTTGCAATGGCACTCCAAGAGGCTTAGCATCAGCCATGTTAAATCTGTCCAGCACTTTTTCAATGTACTTTTCTTGGGATAAATGCAAAGTATGCTGCTGCCTATCCCTTTTTATTGGCATACCAAGTATATGCTCAGCGTCCCCAAGGTCTTTCATTGAGAATGCAGAGGTACAAACAGTGGTATGCATGGCTTCTTTTAAACCCATGTTTGAGCATAAATGCGTCAAATTTCTTATACCATTGTCTGGTGGTCTGTTTCAACCCATATAAGCTCCTTTTCAGCTTGCATACCAGATGCTCTTTTCCAGGAATGGCATATCCTTCTGGCTGTTTCATGTACAGCTCTTCATCTAAATCACCATGCAAAAAGGCTGTTTTAACATCCATGTTAAATAACTCCAAATCCAAGGCAGCTGTGAGGGCAAATAACACGTAATGTGGTCTTTTAACCATCGAAGAGAACACTTCTTGGAAATCAATGCCCTCTTTTTGGGCATATCCCTTAGCAAACAGCCTTGCCTTATACTTGGGTTTGCCATCAATGGTTTTGATTTTGTAAACCCACCTGTTAGGAATGCCCTTCCTACCTTTGGGCAACTCAACCAAGTCCCAAGTATCATTTGCATGCAAGGCCTTTCTCTCTTCCTACATGGCTAACTCCCACTTCTTCTTGTGCTCACATAGCTTTGCCTCTTTGTAAGTAAGAGGCTCACCCTCATCTAATAACATAATGTAATGTACAGAGGGGTCATATTTGTTCACAGGCCTTCTAGGACGTGTAAATCTTCGTACCCGATGATCCACATTCTCCGGCAATGGATCTACATCAGGACGTACATCAATTCGACAAAAGTATAAAATTTTTAGAGTTTTGTCACAAAACTCCTGACAATTATTTTTGTCCAAAGAGTTCAACAAATTTTGTTGTTTTGAACCACAAAAGCCATACACAATGTAAATATAGAGCAAATGAGAGATTACTTCAGCAAAAGCCTCAAATTATGCAGCAAAATGGATGTAAAATTTGGCCTTTTTAGGCATAAAAAACTTGCTTTACACAATTCCAGCATCAGAGAATATTACAAAGTTTATACATGCACTTCCACTTGAAATGGAAGTAGAAACCTGCAACAGGACATTTTGGAGTGAATTAAACAATAGAACTCATATCAAGGGATTTTTGGTGGCCTCAAATATGGAAGAAAGTCAAAGAATATATTTGAACTTGTGACACTTGCAATAGATCTAAGGTGCCATGTCACAAATCTAATGGCCTCTTGCAATCTTGACCTATTCTAAAAAGGCCATGGTCTTCATTATCTATGGATTTCATCATAGATCTACCAAGGTCTGATGAGTATGATGCCATTCTTGTTATAGTGGATAGTGTCAGGGGAGCACTACATTGTGCTCTCTGACTACAGTAGACAAGATTTCGGAAATACACTTTTGATAACAAGAACACCCACGAAGGGAAAACAATACAAGAATACGTGACTCATACAAGATGTCCCACAACCCGGGTAGGTATGAATAACTCGACTAGAGATGATACAAGAGATCCCACAATCCGGGATCGTAAGTATGGGACAAGATATCTGGATTACAAGAACTCCCTTCTTGGAGATGAACTAGATACAAGAAAGAACTCGACAGGATCTCGTACTACGAGATTACAAGAGGACAAGATAGGATGTCCAAGAACTAGACTAGAACAAAGAACAAGAAAAGAACTAGAACTGTAACTTGAAGAGTACTTACTTGGCAGTCACGACTCCTTGAGCTCCCAAGACTGGTATTGGTAAGATTGATTATGAATGTGGCCATCCCTTCCTTATATAGGTTTTCAAGGGCAGTACCCAAGGCGGTTGCGAGTTGATGATGTCATCAATGATGTCAGCAAATCAATTAGGACCTTAGAATGTCAGGATTTAGCAAATAGACAGTCGATCTTAGGGTTTTGGCACGTTGATGCAATGGAAGCATTGGTTTCTCCTAATTCTGAACGAATCATGAGATATAGGATTCACATGGAATCTAAGGTTCAGGATGGTTTCCTTTGTCCATGACATCACCTCCCCCTCAAGCAACGAGTTCCACGAGGAGCGGTCATGTTATCTGGTCTCGGCTTCATTGGATTTCTCTTATGGAATTCTCGAACCTTGATTGGTGCTCTCTGAAGGTTTTCTAGAGGTTCCAAGTACGATCACTGATGTCATACCCTTTCCAATGAATAAGGTATTCCAATCTTCCTCGGGATATTCTGGAATCTAGGGCATGCTCGACTTCAAATTCTTCATGATCATCAATCTCGATAGGTGGTGAAGGACTAGGTCTCTCCCCCCTCAATGGTGAAATCTGATATGGTTCCAACATGGATACATGGAAAACTGGATGTATTCTCATGGTGCTTGGTAGTTGGAGCTTGAAGGTGACTAGATTGATCTTGGCCAAGATGGTGAATGGACCAAATCTTTGATGATCTAACTTTGCACAGGGCCTTGAAGTTTGCAAATTGTTTCTGAGTAACCATACTTTATCCCCAATTTGATACGATGGATTCTGAACACGATGTTGGTCTGCATAGTACTTGTATTGTTCTTGAGCTTTATGGATCTCTTCCTTGAGTTCTTTGTGAATGTCCATCAAGTACTGGGCCTTGTTTCTGGTAGCTGGGTTCTTGACATGATTTGAGAGTTGTATATCCATTCTTGGACGTTGTCCATAGTTTGCAAAGAAGGGAGTTTGCTTAGTAGATGCATGAACACTATTGTTATAGTCAAACTCTGCAAAGGGTAACGACTCAAACCAATCATTTTGGTGATAGTTGCTAGTGCAACGGAGGTATTGCTCTAGGACTTGATTCACCCGTTCTGTTTGTCCATGAGTTGTGGATGATTTGCTGTAGATAGTTTAACTTGAACACTAAGGAGCTTACAAAGACTGTTCCAAAAGCTGGATATGAACTGTGGACCTCGATCACTGACTATATCATCAGGCAATCCATGGAGCCTAAAGATGTATCTGAGAAAAAGTCTAGCAGTGGCTTCACCTGTGATTGCCTTTGTAGTTGGAATGAAGTGTGCCATCTTTGTAAATCTATCCACAATAACAAGAATGGCATCATACTTATCTGACTTTGGTAGATCTGTGATGAAATCCATAGACAATGAAGCCCATGGCCTTTCTGGAATAGGTAAAGGTTGCAAGAGGCCATGAGGTTTATGTCGCGGTACCTTAGATCTATTGCAAGTGTCACATGTTCGAATATCTTCCTTCCACATTTGAGGCCACCAAAAATCCCTTGATATGAGTTCTATTGTTTTATTTACTCCAAAATGTCCTACTGCAAGGTTGTCATGACATTGTTGAAGTACTTGGATCCTGGGCTTTCCTGGAGGGACATACAATAGGTTCCTATAGAATAGTAATCCGTCCTTTTCTTGAAATTCATTTACTTCTTGGACTTTTCCTACTTGAGCTTTTTGCTTAACATTACAAAACAATTCATCTTGTGGTAGATTCTCACGGATCAAATGATTCAAGGCTGAACCTTCATGATGGATTGAAGAGATAGTTGCTAACTCGAGATGCTCAGGCTTGAGTAATACACTCTCTTGTTGATCAAAGGCCTCTTCACCCTTCTTTGGTGCAAGGTAAGATCTTCTAGACAAGGCATTTGACTGACATTGCTGATGTCTTGGACGGTATGTGATGACAAAATCGAATCTGGATAGAAAGTTACTCCATCGAGATTGCCTTCTATTGAGGATGTGAGTGGTCATAAAATACTCTAGGTTCTTGTGATCTGTATATAGAGTAATTTTATGCATTGCTCCTTCTAGATGGTGACGCAAGGTATCAAACAAGTCCACTATGGCAAGAAGTTCTTTATCATGAATTTCATAATTAATTTCTGGAGGGGAAAATTTCCTTGAATGATATGCAACTAGATGTAGGTGCCTATCATGTGCATATTGGGAAAGAATGGCTCCTAGGGCAAAGTCTGATGCATGTGTCTCTAGGAAGAAGGGCTTACTAGAATCAGGATGAACTAGAATTGGAGCGGTAGTGAATGCTGATTTCAAGGTTCGAAAGGCTTTTTCTGCTTCTTCAGTCCATGAGAATTTGGAGTTCCCTATAAGCTTGGTAAGAGGTGTCACTATCTTGGAGTAATCTCTGATGAATATCCTATAGAAGTTGGCAACCCCAGAAAACATTGTACATCTCGAACACATGAAGGTGGTTGCCAATCAAGGATTGTCTCAATTTTCTTAGGGTCCATAAAAATTCCTTTATCTGATACAATGTACCCTAAAAATTCCACTTCTGTCTTATGGAAAGAGCACTTCTCCAATTTTGCATATAATCCTTTTTCTCTTAGTTTCTCTAGGACTATCTTTACATGATATTCATGATCCTCTAGATTTTTGGAGAATATCAGGATATCGTCGAGGTATATTACAACAAAATCATCTAAATATTCTCGAAAGATATCATTCATCATAGGTTGGGAGATAGCTGTAGCATTTGTAAGACCGAATGGCATAACTACATATTCAAAATGGCCATACCTTGTTCGAAATGCTGTCTTCCATTCGTCTCCTTCTTTGATTGTGACAAGGTTGTAAGCTCCTCGAAGATCAATTTTCGTGAAGAATTTTGCTTTTCCAAGGCGTTCCAAGAGCTCTGATATGAATGCTAGAGGGTATCTGATTTTTACAGTGACTTTGTTCAATCCACGATAGTCTACACACATCCGGAGAGTCCCATCCTTCTTCTTTACAAATAAAATAAGAGCTCCTGCTGGAGACTTCGAGTGTTTGATAAACCCCTTTGCTAGATTCTCATCATTGTTCTTGCGTAGTTCTGTAAGTTCCTCTAGGGATAGTCTGTAGATTGCTCCAAAGGGTGGTTGTGCTCCCTCTTGAAGATCTATGGGGCAATCGTAAGGTCTATGCTTTGGGAGGATATCTTCATTCTTCTTTTCAAAAACATCTTCAAAGCCTTTGTACTGATTGGGTAGCTGTACTGGATCATCTTTCTTGGATTCTTGAGCTGGTATGGCATAGATCATATATGTAGGTTCCTTCCTTATTGCATGTATGAAGGCTTTGGCTCTGACATAGGTTGGGTTCTTCTAGATATCTCGACGGGTGATTTTATTCTTTTCCTAATTAATATCTGGATTATGCTTCTTTAACTAGGGCATTCCAATGATAACTAGATGTACTTGGCTCGATATTACATTGAAACATATGTGGGATTCATGGTCACCAAGGTGTACTCTTAATGGTGTGGTTTCCATGGTTATATTCCTAGATGCTAGAGGTCGTCCATCTACTGCTTCAGCTACTACTGGTTTGTTCTTCCGTAGTACAGAAATTCCATGTTTCTTAACCAATCCTTCATCGATGAAACATGAGGAGGCTCCTGAATCTACTAGGGCTGTAAGGGAAAGGGTCTTCTTGGGCATGATTAACTTGATAGGTGCAAGACATGTTTCTATGGGTGTAGCTGGAATTATGAGACCCTTTCTTATATCATGGTCCGGCTGCAAGATCTCTTTTACAACTGGACTTCCTCGTTTCCCTGCTCTACAAGGGTGGCTCCGACTCTGGAGTTTGTTCTCTTGTTCAGACAATTAATTGCAATATGTCCAGGGTTTCCACAATAGAGACATAACTTATTAACTCTCCTTCTCTGTTTCTCTTCTAGTGTTAGAGGCTGAAGCATCTATTTGCATAGGTTCAGGCATAGACTCATCTTGAGTAGTGGGTTGGAAAGGTTTCCAGTGGCGAGGACTTCCTTCTACTTATTTTTCTTGTTTCCTTTCAAAAAGTTGGTTATCACATTGAATAGCTTGCATGATATATTCATTCAATGTCTTAACCTTTGGCATCGTGAGCAAAAGGTCCTTCACATCATCTCTTAAACCCCATCTAAATTGGCTTCTGAAATAATCTTCATGCCAAGTGAGATCACATATCAACTGCCTAAATTCAGATGCATAGGTAGAGGTAGGGCGATTACCTTGACGTAACTTCTGAAGTTTTGTTTCTGCTACTCGACTTGTATCTGCATCTCCAAATGTGGCGGAGAGTTCTCGAAGAAACCCCTCATAGTCCTGAAGTACTGCCATGTTCTTCTTCAAGATTGGGGCAAACCATGATAATGCTTGGCCACAGAGCAAGGTTCCAATAAACCCGACCTTGGATGCCTCGTCAGGGTATCTATCAGGTTGCATATGGATGTACAATTTAACTTGCTAGAGAAATCCACGAAACTTTGTGCGATCCCCATCAAACTTTTCTGGCATGCAAATCTTGGGTTCCTTCATAAATGATGTACTAGGTCGTTGATTCACTTGAATACCCCCTTGAGTTGCTTGAATACTCCCGATTCGTTCTTGTAATTCTTGGAGGAGTGCACCTACATGCACTGGACGTCCCATCTCGACTTGTGTCTGTCGATGAGTTAGGTCCTCAACTTGTTGTTGGAGACTCTGAAGTGATGCTACAATCTGTTCATAAGTGTTCTCCATGATGCCTGGTCTTGGATAGAAGAGAGTCTTTCCAAAATGTCAGGGGAGCACTAGATTGTGCTCTCTGATTACAGTAGACAAGATTTCGGAAATACACTTCTGATAAAAAGAACACCCACGAAGGGGAAACAATACAAGAATACGTGACTGATACAAGATGTCCCACAACCCGGGACTGATAGGTATGAATAACTCGACTAGAGATGATACAGGAGATCCCAAAATCCGGGATCGTAAGTATGAGACAAGATATCTGGATTACAAGAACTCCCTTCTTGGAGATGAACTAGATACAAGAAAGAACTCGACAGGATCTCGTACTACGAGATTACAAGAGGACAAGATAGGATGTCCAAGAACTAGACTAGAACAAGGAACAAGACAAGAACTAGAACTGGAACTTGAAGAGTACTTACTTGGTGGTCATGACTCCTTGAGATCCCAAGACTGGTATTGGCAAGGTTGATTATGAATGTGGCCATCCCTTCCTTATATAGGTTTTCAAGGGCAGTTCCCAAGGCGGTTGCGAGTTGATGATGTCATCAATGATGTCAACAAATCGATTAGGACCTCAGAATGTCAGGATTTAGCAAATAGACAATCCATCTTAGGGTTTTGGCACGTTCTGGATGCAATGGAAGCATTGGTTTCTCCTAATTCTGAACCAATCATGAGATATAGGATTCACATGGAATCTAAGGTTCACGATGGTTTCCTTTGTCCATGACAGATAGATTCACGAAGATGACATATTTCATTCCAATTACCAAGGCAATCACATGTGCAAGCATTGGTATAATTTTTCTTGGATATACTTTAGGCCTCATGGATTGCCTCATGAGAGGTCTAGAGTTCATTTCTAGCTTTTGGAAGAGTCTTTGCAAGCTTCTTGGTGTTTAGATTGCACGATCTACAGCCAATCATCCACAGATTGATGGACAAACAGAATTGGTGAATCAAGTCCTAGAACAATATCTCCATTGGACCATTAACTATCATCAAAATGATTGGTTTGAGTTTTTACCCTTTGCAGAGTTTGACTATAACATCAGTGTTCATACATCTATCAAGCAGACTCCCTTTTTTGCAAATTATGGACAACACCCAAGGATGGATGTACAACTCTCAAATCATGTTTTTTAGGATTTTGTTGTATATGGATGAAAACTTGGAAGTGTATTACTTTAAAGTTGAAGTTGTATGCAGTGTCACAATGATCGTAATCTCGTTGATGTACGAGCGAGTGTGTACAAGGTTGTGGATAGGTATTTTATGTGTTTTCGACACTAAACATATGTGTATGTGTTGAATAGGTATTGTGCATACCTTAAATACAAAAAAGGAAAAACTCTGATGATGAATGAAAACCTTGATTTTATTTTCATTTTTTCAGATCTCTATGATCTAAACAATTTAAATCCCAATTTAAATCGACAATTTAAAGTAATATGCATGGTAATAATATCTTTTAAAGTAGGATCCCGAAGAGTTTGCACCATCATCACCATAATATCATAGGATGAGGGAAGGCTCTTTACAATCATTGCCATAATTGTAGCTTCACATGTAGGTGCACCCATTGAGGGCTGAAGCTAATTGAGATTTCTCGTTATTAAATAAATTGAGATGCTCCGATAAATGTGTCCATCAAAACATTTATAGTTGATGCAAAGCTATCATCAAAGGTTATTTGGATTGTTCAGATTTTGCTCCGATATTGTTTTCAATTTGATCTGTGCTTTGGTTATTGATGAAATCCTAACCATGTGAGTAATTTAGTCATCATTGAGACTTAGAATCGGGGCTTTTCATAGTTAAGGGAAAAGTAACTTTTATAGGCTTCTGTTCTATATCTAATTTTAAAGTGACAAGGTGAGAGATTAATTCTAAAACCCAATATATGTAGAATTAATCTATATTAGGCTTCTTTTTTGCATTTTGAGTTGAGAGAAGACTCGTCCCTCTTTATTACAAAGAGCATGTATACAATGTATTTACAAGGTATGCTTTCCATAATACTTGTGGTTCTTCATTCTCATGTACAAAAGTCATTAGCTCTTGAATAAGTTGATGATAAAATTTTGGACACATAGCTTTTAGCTATCTAGTGCTATCCTGCATCTCTTTGTGAACTTTTTCCAACAACCATCCTTTTGAAGTTGGTTATGTTTATTGTTTTCAATGGCTGGTTTGTTTCCATGGGAGCTACTTGATTCATTTCATTTTATTATTGGTTGATTTTGAACACACACACACACATACACACAGATAGATACACATACATACATACATACATACATACATACATACATACATACATGCATGCATACATACTTACATACATACGTACGTACGTACATACGTACGTACGTACGTACGTACATACATACATACATACATACATACATACATACACGTGTATATGTATGTTTGTATGTATTGTTGATAAATATAGTTTATTATATTTTAGGAGTATAATCGAAAAAAGCTCTGTGTACCTTTATTTGCGATGTTATCATCTCTTTACTAGTCTATTCCATCGTGCCATGATTATTTTTACAAAGCCATCTCGATTCTCTAGAGATATCATTGATGTTACATTTAGTACCATAGTTGATGATGAAAGAAATGTCTTGGCTTTGGGTGACCACATCTTCTCTAGAGATATCATCATCTCAAGATTTTGTTAATTTAGATGATTCTGAGTGAGAGTAGTAGGCTATAGGTTGCTCTCTAGAACATCTAGTATTTCAGATGTTTACATTGTGATTGTATATGTTCAGGTTTGGATATTTGTTGATTCTTTGAACTTCATTCTCGTGGCTTATTTTCATATATTGACATTGGACTTTGGGATCTAGAGAATTGTATTTCTAAAATTTTTACTCATGTTTATAATTTCTCCCCAATTTGATAAAATTGGTTTGTGTTTCACGAGATTATTTGTATATGAATGATGATGAGAAATGAGTCATGATATTGATAGTTGATTAATGTACATTGTAAAACAGGTTTGCATCATGTAGTGCGGATGTGTTTTCGTATTTGTATTTTTGTTGCTCTATATATGTATCGTTATAGTGTATAAATGGGTGTATATTACATAGTACAAAGTAGAGATTCAAATTATAGATTTAAATCATTTAAACCATAGAGATTTAAATGATCCAAAATAAAAATCAAGGTTTTTATTCACCCCTAGGTTTCTATCTTTTTTATCTTTTTGCTTAGAGTACATGCAATGCAAGGTAAGTATTTGTATACATCCATGCTACAAAAATACATAAAATATGGAAAGACATATCCATCTATCTACCTTGCATTAATCTACCTGTCTACCTCTCTTGCTATTTACTTCTTTATCTATATACTAGCCTGCCTAGTATATACTTACCCATCCATCCATCCATTCATCCATGTATGTATGTCTTTCTATCTATCCGTCTATCTATCTAAGAACTATGTGTCGATATTTATCTACCTGTCTACCTCTCTCGCTATTTACTTCTTTATCTATATACTAGCCTGCCTAGTATGTACTTACCCATCCATCCATCCATTCATCCATGTATGTATGTCTTTCTATCTATCCGTCTATCTATCTAAGAACTATGTGTCGATATTTATTTCTTTTTATCCATCTATTTGTCTCTCTATATGTGTGGTCCACTATTTATCTCTAAGGATGTAACTAAAAAAGATTCCACTGGTCTGACTAATATATGATACTTATTTGCTCAAGAATACAAGAAGAAAGTTATATTTATACTTCACTAATTTTAATCATTTATCGAACTTTATGGAATGCAAGAATGTAACAACAAAATGAAGATTTTGCTGAAAAGAAAAAAGAGGGGGAAAAGTGTTAAATTTTGAAAAGAGATCACTCCCATGTCTATGATTTACTACTTTTTCCTATTGTATGTATCTATTAAAGACTCTACACTTAACTAGTTTATCTATCATTATATAACTAAATAACACAAGAAATTTTATTTTATTTATGTTTAATGGATTTTATTAATTTATCAATCTTTATCGAGTGCAAAAATACAAAAACACAATGAACTTTTTGTTGTAGAAAAAAGAAATCGTTAAGATTTTGATAAAAATGCTCCTTAAGATTTAAATCGTAAAAGAGTTTTAAAAGTTTTTTATTCTGAAAAAATCGTGAGGTTTTTGTAACTATGGTATGTTATCTGTTTTTGTTGCAGAAAAAAAAGAAATCGTTAAGATTTTGATAAAAAACGCTCCTTAAGATTTAAATCGTAAAAGAGGTTTAAAAGTTCTTTTATTTCGGAAAAATCATGGGTTTTTTTAAACCATTGTATGTTATAATATTTTAATGGTACACACTTTATGGACCATACTTCAGGTGTAAGCTTTTGGTCCTTGAACCTAAAACACACCGGACACACTGAATCAAATGTATCTAACCAACAGGGATATCATAAGTGTGTACACAAGAGGTATTAAAAGTGTACGTGCTGATAGCTATAGGAGCATCAGAGATCCGTAAATGTTCGCACTGCATTACTGAGCCAAAAGCACTGTATTACTACCCATCTAGACATAGCAAAGATGGTCCCTATCTCGTTGTTTACCGATGGGACCGGAGCTCAGCAGGCACTGGACCATGGAGGCTGTGAGTGGAAGGGTGTACCAGTCTCTTCTACTGTTTGCTATGATATTCTCTTTGTACTTCTCTTATATTGCTTGGTGTAATAGAGAAGTATCGTTTTCTTTGCCCACTTAATATTGGTCTCCTATTATTTTGATAAGACTACCAGAGCTAGTGCACACTTAATTCTCTCCCTTACCTACATTCCCACTGTTCTTCTGTGTTACACTTTTGCCAGTCCACAGGTGAAATGTAATATGCCTGGTAGGATTTAAACCCACAATTCCTTGATTAGAATCATAGTTATTTTCGTACGTGTATGGAAATTTTTCTGTACGTCTAAAAACACATGGTAATGTTTGGAGTATGAATCATTCCGTAGGTCAACGTATGGGACATTTAGGTTTCTTTGATTTTGACGAATTAGATCTACTCTTTTGTTTTGCTGCCGGCCGAGGAATGCAGAGCTTATTGGGACATCATCTTTGGTTCATAGTTATGATGCCTAAGTGTGAGAGGGGATATTAGATAAGGATTGGTGAGACAAGACCCTGAAATGTACCATAGATCATGTGGTCATGTTACTACCTCAGTGCATCAGTCTTGCAGCCGGTAGGTGAATCTTCCATGCATGGAACAATCTTGAATAGAAACATCCTCCCTTTTCCCCTCCTCTTCTTTTCCTCTCAAGGGAGAAATTAGCAAAAAACTTATTAAAAAAGAATTATCATCGGCAGCCAGAAACCAATAATCATAATTGCTGTTAGTGTGAGCATGGCTATTGTATTTTAACTGCTGTCACCACGACCATCGGCACTACCATGATCATAATGTCAATCATCACTGCAACCTCTGCAAACATCTCGCGAAAACAACCAACACAGAGCTTTACCAGGGAGAAGGGAAGCATTAGTATTAACAAGATGATATTGGAAGCAAATACCTGAATAAGATTGTTTTATTTCCTGTTTTGCAGGGTTTTAAGATGTCATTGACTGAAGATCAGGTATCCGATGTCTCAAAAATGGACAGTTATATGTTGCATCTGTATTGGACAATGGAAAAGCTAAATACACAAATAAATGCACTGGATGAAGCATACAACCAGTTAGTGCAATAATTGTAGACATGATTTTGTGTATGTTTTGTGAAGTTACATATGACTACAACTTGAATTGCAGGTCAAAGCAATCTGCTATCAGAGCTCTGAATCACAATAGGACTATTGCTAAAAGGCATGTTCATCGTATGCACATTGTAAAAACAAGCAAACAAAAATGCTGGGAGTTTCAGGGAAAACTGCAAGAGGTTCTATTATTCATATCACAAGCAGAGACAACAAAACAGGTAGCAATTGCAACTCTTGACTCCATATTTGGCTTACTCTTCCAGTCACACTAAGTCACTTTATGCACATGATCTATTTCAGGTTTCTGAGGCATTAAGACTAGGAACGGATGCTCTCAAAGAACACTTGATTCCCTTGGAGGATATTGAGGAATGTATGAATGAAATAGATGCAGCTGTCTTGGGACATGCTGAAGTAAACCAAGTTTTGGGTATGACATTCTGCTTGTAAAGGTTTTCACTTTTATTTGATTTTATCGTTCTTGTAATAAAATCTTTTAACCGTGCATGGATGACCCAACTCACTGATTTGGCTTACATATCCTTCTAATATGAGGCATCTGTCACCTATTATTACTAGGAAACTGCTTTTCTTCTGCACGATTCAGAAACTTAAGGGTCCTTTGGGGAGAAAATCAAGAATGTTGTGTATGCAAGGTGCTTCACTGATAGGAAGGTTCCGGGGTAATCTCGACACATTCAGTAGGTTATGAAGCAATATTAGTCAAGTCAACGTAACCTCTTATTTGTCATTGATTCTGAGGTTGATAATGTTTCAGGAACTCCGTTTATATCAGATTTTGTGCATATGTTCATTGATTCAACTCTCTCTTTGATACTGAGTAGCCAATGTTATTGCTGCAGCATCGCCATTAAACAGCATGCAGGTTGAGGACTTCGAATCAGAGCTCACAAACCTTGAGCTTGAACTGTTGAATGGCGAGAGTGAGGCTTCTTCTGTGGTTGTTCCAAGTACTGCTTCTGAGGCTGGCAGTCAAGAGCAGCAATCCAGACCATCTACAGCATCTGTGGATGCTATCGAGCAGTCAATGAAAAGAATTGCTCTTGCATGAATCAGCAACAAAGATGGTCTGTGGTCTCATATCCTGTTGCGGAGGTGGTGTTCGAAGCTGCACATGCACTTCTCTGCCTCGGCTGGTAGAAACGTCATATAACATTGGGCCAGTGTTCTGTGGATAAATATCAGTCATCAACATTATTTGTGACAGCAAGCAACAAGAACAGCAATTGACAGAAGCTTTGGCTTCTACAGGTGCTATTGATCATATGAATAAGGCTCTTTTATCAGCACAAAACCATCTTTGACTGTGCTGGATGCTGCAGACTAGGTGATCAAAGGATGTGGCAGTATATATGAACAGCACTACAGAAAGTTTATATTCAATTAGCAATAACCTAGATAAAAGTGTGAGCCATTGCGAATCTTTTTATATGAATTTCTTGATAACCGCTTCTTTAGATAATCTTCACAAATACTAACACTCTCAATGACTGCTTTGGTCTCAAGTTGTTGGTATTTGAATTTACTTTCTGGGATACCCATTTTGTACTTGAGCATCTTAATGGTCAAGTAGTGTTGCTTTATCTCAATCACTTACGCATGAATCGGTTTATTTCTTTAGTTCTGAAAGGTATACAGAAAGTTCCTTTTTCTGAGGTTATTTTTGTTTATGAAGTTGATATAACCATCAAGGGTTCCTATTAACATGGACAGGATTTCATGATGATTTTAGTGGGAGGTATATGTGAATCCATGCTGCAATTTATATAGGCCTGTAAGGAGGGACATTGAGCATTAAATAGGGATGAAGGGTGATCATTGTCGAACTCTGGAAAAATCTGTTGTCTATTACTGTGACATACTATTATAAAACTTCTGATCACATAATCGTTTGGATTCAAAAGCTCTAAGCTAGGGGATAAATTGATATCATATATACCACATAGTACACTTTGTCCTGACCTCCAAGCCCGTATTATAAAGATTTTATTGGTCTGTTACTGGTGTATGATCAAACCACTTTCCCTCTGCTAGGCTTTGGGCATCTGTACCTTCTTGAATCAAGTCTTAAAAGTCTCAAATGGGTGTTTGGGCCAAGAAAATTGACCAATGAAGGAACTCTTCTTTAAAGATTTCATTGACTTTACATCCAACAACCAAGGCAGAGACACTAATAGTGGATTGTATCTCAAAAAGCTCAACTGCATTACCATTGAAACCTCCTCGAGGGTATAGGGAAAGACTTGATGCACATTCTCCCTCTTGAGAGATGAAACATTCTTGGAAAATTCTCCTTCATTAGAATCTAGGCACCCAAGGTTTGGATAATCATATTGGATGTGCAGACCATAGGCTTCAAGCATAAAATTGCTAGTCCTTGGCATATTAAGGGATCTTTTTGACCTTTCCGTTTGGTCCACTCAAAACCTTTCACTGCCATTGACCATTTAAAAAGCTTAGCTTCCTCTTCTTATTCTTCTATTTTGTATTCATCCCCCCCTCTTTCCCCCCCTTACCTGGACTGAGCAGAAGCAAATAAAGAAAGAAAACAAAAAGGAATGAAAGAAAAACCAGCCAAAAGCATTAAAAAACAGAGAGTAGAAATAGAAGGAAGAAAAAAAAAATTTTGCCTGAAGAGGAAAATTTGGTCATAGATTGGAAGTGCTAAGGACGAATAGGGACTTGATGTTGTTGTCACCTTGTTCTAGCACTTGTGCCAAAACACGTCTTTGACTTGGCTGAATGCTTGAGGTTTGCAAATCTCTCTTTGGCTTATCACTTGATAAGGAATTGGCTTAATAGTGTCACCATGACATGGAGATAAATATTGACCTTTGGTTGTTTTTGAATGCTTTTGCCAACCGTTTTTGCAATTATTTTCTTAGCAATCTTTACAAAGGTGGTGTGGATACCCCTTTTCTCTAAGTTGATCCTTTGGATGCATTCTACATTTTATCTAGACCTCTACTTACATCAATTCTCTACAATGCTAATATGTCTAGCTATCACTTTAAGGTAGTTAACTTTGATGGCACCAAGGTGCTTTATCTTTTTCAATGAACACAATACTAGTAATAGTGATATGTGTGAATGCCATTAAAGGACTCTCACGTCACTTTTTCACTCTTTGGTTCCCCCCCCCCCCCCCCCTTGGCTTATATTGCCAATGGACTACTTATCTTTGAAAAATTCCACACTCAATATTAGATGGTGTGTTATGCTCTTAAGCTTTATCTTCCTTGTGCAGGTTGTGCGTGTTCTTGCTCCTTGAACTCCAACAATCAGTATTGGAGTAGGTTGTTGCTTCTTGAGGTGCATTATTGTCATGCGTCCCATTTATTCTCACACGGCTCTCACTTTGTTATATTACCATGAATTTCGTCGAGCATTTCAAGGCAATAAACATTAATGTAAAGCTTAAAGAGCATGGTGCACTCGATTTGAGCTCATTTCAGTCTCTAAATGCATTACAAGGGCCATTATGCATGCAATTTCATTTATAATACCAATTTTTGTTTGGCTTTTATTCACGCGTACAACCACCCCAAAGTATGCCATAAGTATGGTGTTGTTATGCAATGTGGTTTTGTTCAATTTTTTTTAGGAAACAATTGATTTTTGTCATTAAAATAGAATCATTGACCATGGCTGAGAATGCTAATGTATTTTGGATATTGGTTGATGAGGAGTAAGTTGGATGGCTCCAACTACCCATTATGGGCATACATAATGTACTTGTCTGTGTTTAAAAGGCATTATGTATATTGTGTAAGGTGTTTAAATAAATTTAGTTACACGTAAAGATATTCCAAAATGTAGTTGATATGGGTGGTGTCAAGGATGTTGGTTTTGGTTCTCTTGTAGGGATGGTAGGATACACATGCTCATGCATTCATTGACTCGATGAATGATAGAGATGCACATGCTTATGCCTTCCTTGATTCGATAGGATGGTAGAGATGCACATGCTAATGTCTTCACTGATTTTGTTTGTCAGGTGTGCAATTATACCTCATATTCACTCATACAAAATATCTAAGGATGCATGGGATAGTTGTTTCACACAGTATTAGATAAGAATTGAGGCTTGTGTTGCTTATCTTTGAAAATACTTGAAGGTAATTTCAAGGATATTTTTCTTACAAAAGAGAATTTTCTCTCAATAGGTTGTTTGATTATTATTAGAGCTTTACTTTTATTCTTTGATTGATGATAAAGAACAATCCGAATGCTTTAATAGTTGAAAATTTATTTTGTTGGAGAAGGGTTAATCTAGGCAAAATAAGTATGCTATGCATGTTTTAGATTTTGTTCTTATTCAAGTTGTATGCATTGCTTTATGTGAAACTAGTAAGGATTTGAAACCAGTATGACTCCGATGGAGACATGTTTATGATTGAGACTTCATGATGTTGGGGATGCATTTGATGTTGGTTTCTATCAAGTCCTTATTGGTTGTTTGCTTTATGTATATATTACATGGCATAACATTAATTTTTTTTAATAAATCTCTTAGATAGACACATTTATGCATAGCCCTATGCATCAAACGTCGGTAGGCAATTAAATGTATCTTTCACCACTTAGTTGGTAACTAATAACCTGGCTGTTTCATCCCAACGGGGGATGATTACTACTAAATTTATTTGTCTTTTCTTACTCCAATTAAACTAGATGTTATGATACTCGTGGCCATATTTAGTTTTTTTTTCTTCATGCCTTGTAGCTTGTGTATCTTGATTGAGCAAGAAGTAACCTATTGTGGAAACTTGTAGTTGTGAGGCTAAGTTTGAGGGAACTTTCATAACTATGGTTGAGTGTCTAAGATTTAGATGCCTTATGGTTGATTTAGATGTTCGTTAGAATTTCACCACCATCATGTGTATTGAAAATAAGAGTGCAAAGCTAATGGTGAGGAACTCAATGTAACATGCTCTTAGTAGAAAGAAGAAAAGTCACGTCATGAAAGGATATATAACCAAAATTTTTGCTCCTAGAAATTATGTCAAATCTCTTGGATTTCAAGCCAAGAAATTAAAATCTTGGTTGGGAGGAGTGTGGACATAAGAAGCTTCATATAATTGATATCTGCCTACTTTTTATGCAATTTTAATGTAGTTCTTATCAATAGAAACCCATTTCTTGTAATATACTCCATTTTTGTGAAGGTTAAGAAGTCCTTGAGCCTTACCAGTGATTGCCCAACCTCTCATATTTTTATAGAACTTTTCAGAGCTCGAATGGGATGTTTCATGAACTTTAGGGACTATGTTTATGTTTTCATATCTAAAAAGTGTGGAAAAAGGTGCATTTTTTGAGTATAAGAAGATAAAAAACCCTAAGATCTACTAACTTGTTGAAGTGGTTTGAATGAAATTTCATGCGTTCTCTTTCTTGAGCTCTTTTCTTTTGTATCCTTCCTCATTTGGAGCTTTCATGGTGTGTTTGAGCTGTCCATTGGCCATATCTATATAATGGGAGCTTCTTTGTAGGCTCCACATGCTTGTTGCAACTTCATTTTGGGGTGTGTATGTGGGTTGTTCTTCTTCCTCTTGAGCATCTTTGAGCTTCATACATTCATAGAGATGTGTTATCATACACTCAATAAGGTAATTGAAGTTGATCCCCATCACTTGAAGCTAGTAAGCTTTATCTTTGCAAGTCAACAATAACTTTTTGGCACCGTTGTTGAGGACACTGCTAGAAATGAGGTCTTCTATGGATGGTGGTTGGAGGGGTTGGCAAGTGGTTTTGTAAAAGGGTTTGCTTGAATTTTTGGTCAATTTCTGAAGGTTTTAATCTCCATTATCATCTCTGCACATCTTCATCTTCGACACACAATATATAAAACAACAAGTGTATGCATTTAAACAAATAGAGTAAGCTTAGACGCATGTATTTGGTTCTCTCTAGCTTAAAGCATTTGGCACAATAGGTCTACAACACTGCCAAACTTCTGAAAAAAAAGGGGACTAGCTTCATATAAAAGGGATCCGATTCCATTTTTACATTTGCGATTCTAAGAGTGAAAACGTAATCGGAGAGAGAGAGAGAGATAGGTGCATAGCATGGAGAAAGAAAGGGATACAAGTTGCTTGTGCAGGGAGTGTATGGGATAGAGACATATTGATCCTCTTAGTGATATTGGCCACATAAACAAGGATAGACCCAAGTGCATTAGGGGTATAAAGCCAGAATGTTGGGGAAGATTTATGTTCAAGAGCATTGCGGAATGTTTTTAGGTGCATATTCATGAGTGGAATTTGAAAGGCATGGATTGGGGTAGAGAGAGGCCAATCTAGAGGAGATACAAGTGAAGAGAGATGTGGAAAAGCTCAAACGAGTAAGTTGTAGGGAGAAAAAAATAAAACCACAATTTCAACTTAGGTGTTGGAAGGGACATGGTTCCTTGCATAAAGAACTTACTAGGGAGTTATTCTTGCATTTGGACTATTAGACCTAGAGGAATATACATTTGTGATAACATATGTGAAGAGACACAAATGTATAAAGCCTAATCCTCAAGTGAAATCACCCAGGAGAAAACCAACATTTCCCTATTCATATGAAGAGAAATTGTGCAATGTTCTAGGATTCAAGAGTGAAGTTTGGGGAGATTCAAGAAAAAAGAATATAACATATTAAGGATTAGAGTCAAAAGACTGAATTTACAACATGTAATAAAAGAAGCAAAGAAAAATTCATTAGAACACAACTCATGATTTCCCTCAAGAGATGAGCCATTTTGAAGAAGAATTGGAATAAAAAATTTTAAGGGAAGGATGATCAAGTATTGAATGGTATGTCTTAATCCCAAATACAAGAAAAAGAGCCATAACAACATACCATAATGTTCATGTATGCCAGAGATGTAATCCTTCGCAAGAATTAGAATCGAAAAACTTTCTGGTGTTCAAGATCGCTAGAGTGTTGAGCACATATGGTAACATCATTGGACACGTAAAATGCAAAGAAGAATCTATGAGATCAAGCTAGGATTTCTTGGGACCTTAAGTAAATCTCTTAGTTCCACTTTGATATATTGGTGTGGGCTTTTGTCAAAAGGTACTTTGAAAGGGGGTGTAAGTATTAGGAGAGATAAGTGAAGATTAACTTTAAGGAAAGCATTTGCACGAAAAAGGTCAATTTGCTAAGTACATAGGGAATTCATTGTTACTTTTGGAGTTTTTTACCATTAGATTTTGCAAGGGATTACAGAAAGATACATCAAGGCCTACATAAAAAAAAAGAGCAAAAAACCAAAGTGAAATTTAACTAGACCTAACGAGAGAAATTATCATTTTGTAGACCATTGTTGAAGGAAACTAGACATCAAGTGATAAGTCAAATTTGTGAAAAACACAAGAGAACATTTACTAGTACAAAACCACTAAAATAACACCACGAAAAAGCACCATTTCCCTAAAGATAAAAGAAATGGTGATTTCTTGAAAGGCAATTTGAAGGCATCTTTTGGTACCCAAGTTGGGTGTGAGGGAACATAAAGTGACATAGCCTTATCCTAGAAACCTAGAGAAAATGTCTTTTGAAAAAGCATAATTTCCCATTTAGCCAAAGACATCACGAGTGGTGGTGAGAAAAATTGAAAGTTTTTGATTCTTGAATTGAACCAAACTTTCGCAAGAAGCCAAGATTGCCACACACAACCCAAAATTTCCACCAAAATTCGATTGAAAAAAAAGGAAACCTCCTTGAAATCCTAAGACATATCCTTTTGGAACTTATCCATTTTGGGGGATTTATAGGCCAGAAGCCACTAGAGGGTTGTAGGAAGGCAAGTGAAGATAGCATAGATCTAAAATCCTAGAAATTTCATAAAAAAAGGATGAATTCCTATGATGACTATAGAGTAATCATGGATGGAAAACTGATTTCTAAGGTGGAATTGGTAAGGAAAAGTCTAATATATGCGTAGTAAGGTTTAAATAGTATTGTAGCAAGGAGAAACCACAAGGAAAAACTATGTTGTAGGGAAATACAAGCAATAGTTTCCCTATGATTTGGGGAAATCCCTACTTGCCACTGAATCGACTTTGGGATACTTTTGGAAGTTGGAGTGCTTAAACACATTCATACCTCCTTGGAAATTGTGAAAAAACATAAGAGCACACATCACATATTAGTTGTCTAAAAAATTGAAGGAAAGGGATACAAAGAATTTAGGGGCACAAGGTGTGTTTTACATAAGCTAAGGGTTTAGCCTTAGGAATAGGATGAGAGTCTAGGGAATCCTCACATCCTACACCACTCTTTATAGAGAAAGAGTAGGGGAGAAATCATTGGAGGAGATACATCCTTACCTAAATGCAAAAGCTACATAAAGAGGTGTTTTTTGGCACAACACAATGATATGGGTCAATTCATTGTATATATGTTTTTTTCACTTTCTCTCGTAGGCCTTTCCATACATGTAGTTTATGAATCTATATCTTCATGCAAAAAAATCTATCAATGAAGAAGATTGATAAACTACACATGTCAATGAATCTACAAGAGGAAGTGAGATATAACACATGAATGATGAATTGATCCATAGCACCCCACCAAAAAATTGTATTTAGATGAAGATGTATCTCCTCCAATCTTTCCCACCTACTCTTTCTCTATAAAGTGTTGTGATAGAATGTGAGGAATTCCTAGCCTCTCATCCTACTCCTAAGGCTTAATCCTTAGGTTATGTACGAGTGTCAAGAGACAATTGAAGGGAAAGGATTGACCAAAGCTTGCATTAAGAAGTAAACATACACTAGGATAGTTAAGTAAAGACTTATCAACTTCACGTGCACAAGGTGTGGCTAGATTCACACTTGGTTCCCATTGCACCATCTTGATTCACTTAGAAACTTTGACCTAGGTCTAAGAGTTAGAGTTTGGAAGCATAGATAGAAGAAACCCATAATATTTAGTGCAAGAACTCACCAAGGTAGATACCTAGGGCTTAAGAGTGAGCTTGCCAAGAGCATGGAGTAGGCTCCTCAAACTTCTAACCAAGTACAAATGGGGGGAGAGGCCCTCCTTATATAGAGTTGGAGGGATCTCTCCAAAATAAATCATATGTGGGATAATTCCCCTTGAAGGAGAATGAATACATAGGTAGAAGCAAATGGCAATGTACAAAAATACAACAAGATAGAACATAAAATAGAAATGGTTAGATACAAAAGGGAGATGCACTCTCATATTCTCAACAACTCCTTTGTAGCTCCATTTTGTAGAGTATGGAGGCTGCTAGGGTATGAGAGAAACATCCACCATGAGTGCAGTAGCAGCAATGTGAGCGCCAAAAAGAAAGTCTTCGTGTGGAAATCCATAGCCTCCACATGGGATCAACCATGTGTGATCCCCAGGTACTCCATAAGATGTCCACCGGGTGAATCAATAGCATGATCCATAGATACACCACCAATGAGGTATAGGAACAGAACAAGATCTCACTAGATGAGATCACCTCCATGCAAGATAGATGGATGACTCCATGTGGTATATGGGAACCTCCAAAGCTATGGCAATATCTGCTATGAGAAGTAGATCCTACAAGAATGAAATGTAAAACATGAAGCATGAAATGATAATCAAATGGTAGTACATCTGTATGTTGTAATCCTCCATGGAATGTACGTAATCCTCATATGTGTCGGGTGGGGGCATGATAGCTCCCTCTGAACCAAAAATATGGCTTACAAAAAGATCTATCTGAATGATGTATCCATATCAATCCAAGAGTATCTTGTGGAAATTGGAAAGTTGGAAAGACACTAGACTCCATGAATGGAACACTGTATGCTCAAAATGCTACTATAAACTAGGTAAGGGGACTCTCAAAGAGATGAATGGAAAATGAGGAGTCACTGATCCTAGAGTAAAGCCCAACTGAAGCTGAGCAAAAATGAAAACCTTTGATGGTACGATGGGAGCTGTAGCGATCTGAGATGTAAACTAAGACTGTATTTCTGATCCTCATGCTCCAAAATTGTACCATGATGTGGAAAGACATGTACAAATAGAACATGCTCTGTGTAGTGAGACTATCAAGTAGTGGAATGATCCCCCTCTAAAGAGCGAATGGGAGGATCTAGATCCTGAGAAGAATCCAAAAGGGATGAACACTTAAAGAGTATTCATCAAAAGTGAAGCCATTGATAACTATAACTGAGTGACTCTTAAGGTCATAGAGTTTGTATCCCTTCTGACAGTCACTATAACTGATGAAAATGTATTGCTTAGATCGATCATCATCACGGTCTTGCACATAGGCATCACTACCAAAGGCTCTGAAATAGCTCACACTTGGTTTCTTTTGAAAGTAAGCCTTGAAGGGGTTTGGTTCTTCAAAACATGTGAGAACCCTCTGTTAAGAATATGTACTCTTGTATGTATAATTTCACTCCAAATTTTGACTTTTGTGGAACTTGCTTCTGAGGAAGCATAGACTTGCCCATATGGATCACACTTTGAATCTCTGTAAAGCAATAGCTTGATGAGTATCTTTCTTTGCTTGGTAATGAATACCTTTCTGCTTCAAATACTTGGAAAAGTTGTGGTTGACAAAGCAGCTATCTCCATATGATCTGATGATTCGTAAGAAACTTGGAAAGTTGTCTCGAACTATCTATGTCCACTCCTTGAACTTGGAAAGTGCATCCTCTTTATGCTTTAGTGAATAAACCTAAATGTACCTAGTCAAGTCATCTACTATCAAGAAGAAGTAAAGTGACCCACTTAATGATGGTGTATGCATAGCTCCAAAAAGATCGACATGGACTAATGCTAAGGATTTAGATGAGGAAATGGATGCTTCCATAGGCAAAGGGGCAATTTTTTGCCTAGCACATGCTTGATGATTAGACTGCACTTGTGCAATCCTAGGTAACTCCTTGACAAGATGACGAGAAGAGATCTTAAGTAAGAGATGTATCCAAATCTGAAACACCACAAGCTAAAGCTTGAATCCTTGGCCATGAAACTTGAAAGATTGTAGAGATCTTTGTCTTTGAGTCCTTGATCTATGACTTCTTTGGATACTCGATCGATGACTTGAACTCTGTCATTATCAAATTGCACTATCATGTTGCACTTAGTAATGGCCTTCACTGCGAGAAGGTTCTTACAAAGGCTTGGTAAATAAAAAACATCTTTAAGTGACTTGGTCTCACCTTCTCAATTTGTGACTTGACCTTTTCCTTTTCCTTGGATCTCGATACACTTGTTATCTCCAAGATAAACTTGGCCTTTGTGTTCTTGAAACTCATGAAAATCTTCTTTGTCATTGCACATGTATGGTAAAGCCCCACTGTAAAAAATCCATTCTTTTCTAGGAGTGGATGCAACAAGTCCCTTGTATTCAGTTGTAAGAAAGAGGTCTTCACTTGTGCAATGAGTTTAATGCTCTATCTTTGGAGTATACTTGGACTTGTCCTTGTTTTTATTCTTGAAGTAGTACTTTTCTATGTATCCAAGTTTTTCATGAAACTTGTAAGTAAACTTCTTCTTTCCATTATCATTATACTCTTGGGTGCCTTTTTAACCTTTAGTCTTGTTGAAAGTAGCTTTAGCTTCATTGCTGTTTCTTTTGTAGCTTGAGTCTTTTGCCTAGAGTGATGAAAAAGTAAAAGTCTTCTTACTTCTTCCCAAGTAAGTTCTTGACCTCTGTTGTAAAGAGTGGTCACGAAAGTTTTAGGTACCTCGGGAGCTTATCAAGAAATCTAATGGCCATATCTTCACTTGAGACCTTTTGTCCAGAGAGTGTTAAATTACTTTGATAATATTCAAACTTTGCTATCACCTTTGTGATGGTGTCTTGAGGATGAATAGAAAGATGGTGGAACTCAACCTCTAAAGCATAAATCTTTGAAGGAGTTTTGATCTTCATATAGACTTGCTAGTGTGTCCCCAAGCCTCTTTGGAAGTGTTAGAGGCAATGACATGACCCTTTGTCAATTCATGACATTCCAAATATTCCAAGACTCTAAATATTTGACTTTATTTGGTTAAGGTTCTGACCCATCTACAACTTCATGGAGAAGATAAATAACTAGTTGATCTACCTAAAATAAAGCTGGATATGACAAATATGCACTCAAATAATGAGGACAAGTGCATTGAGAGTACATAACTCATCTGGAAGCTTACCATCATGCCACACATTCGACAAGAATGTCCATAGAAACAACACCAAACATGTTCACATTGTAGGCTTGCACACTAAATTGCTAATGCATGGAGCGACCAATCAGTATATGAAGACCACATACTACAAGATAGAAGTGCATGCCTCTACAACAAGAGAGAGGAAATCACACACACAAGTGCATACATGCATGCACACACACACACACACACACAAACACACACACACACACACACACACACACAGAGGAGTCAACAAGAGGCAATGGGCTCCAAGAAGCTTTTGTATTGATTAAGGAAAGGGTGCAATTCTCATAAGAGTTCTAGAATCCACAAGCCAACTAGAAAAAAGGAGAGCTTTGTTGTAGGATGTTATGGACATGCATACATAGAGAGCATCAAATTTGAAAACACATAGACACAGAGATGTGCAGTTGATGATATAGTACATAGTATTGGGTACAATTTCCCCCTACACGCTCTATTGGACAAGTCTCCAAAGTACATGTATTTATGGTTCTTTATTACATCAAAATATAGAGTTACAATGAGGTTGGCACTTCAAAAATCAGATGTGGAAGTAAAAAGTTTCTCACTTTTATGGAAAGCCTTGACTTTTATTTACATAAGTTGCATTCTATAGTAATCCTTATCCAAACCACTATTTTTATGACTTTCTAGAAAGAAACCTCTAGATGGTCTTTTATTTACAAAATATATGGAAAATATAATTTTTCTTATTTGTGTCCAAATACATGTGCATAAGTCCATGCCCATCCATGCTCTCATGAACCTTTAGCTTCTATATCAAAACACAAACACATTAAAGTCTCAATAAAATAAACTCCAAATTCAACATTCCATAAGTGATAACAAGCTCTTTCACTTTTATAGTTTTTAGAAGAGCTTTGTCCTTACTATAATATTTCAAATAATTAAAAAATTAGGTTCTAAGGGTTATTTAAAGGCAGAAATAATGTAAAAAAAAAAAAACTAAAATTGGTGTGGAGATGTAATGCCCATGAAGCTCGAGTACTATTGGCTTTTAGGAGGGGGACTCCTATTCTAATGAGGGATTTCAATTGGGAAAAATTGGTAGACCTCTTCCTCCTTTAATTCTATGCTTGTACTCCCCTTTGATTGTAGTCTTTGTCCTTTGAGTCTTCTTTGACTACGTTTACTTTGGCTTTCAAGACTCTTTTGGAGGTTCATCCAATATGCAAAGACACAATATGCTACAAATGAATATGCAATGATGATAAAGAATGTTGAATATACCTAGCAACCTTCGATGTGGGTTATAGATCCATGATATAAAGTGAACTACCTAGCAATGTACCTAGATAGCTTTGTATGGAAGGAATAATGGTATTTAGGAAAAGGTGTAATACATACATATAGTAGGACATAATGGGTCATTCCATGAGAGAAGAACCAGGTAGGAAAACTTCAATTGTATTGTGATGACCTGGATCAGATGACTTAACTTTTCTTCTAGTTCGAAGTGTATACAATGTTTCATCCAACTAAGGAGCTTCTGCTTGAAAATCCATAAGAAAAGATGCCAAAAAACCGGAAATACACAAAGAATGTGTAACATATGAAAGTAAAAGATATTGAATGGAATAGTGAAAGTTTATGAGCATGTCATATAGAAACATTCTTGTTTGAAAAATAAGCAACCATCATCACGAGATAACGTTACTGAGAATAACATGCCAGAAGATGAAAGGGTATTTATGCCAGGTCTAAACATTGAGAGGAATGAATTATGTAAAAGCAGGAGGGTCGAGAGGGCTACTATCGTAGAGATTGTGGTGATTAACTGTTAATAAGTGGGATGATATGATTATTAAAAGAGCTTAATTTTCATGAAGAAAAAAGATAAAAGTCACTCTTTACATATATGTTGTAGATGTGTGAATGTTTGAAAATTAAATTGTGAATGTATGAGACTGAAAATATATACATCACAACTCTGATATATATATATATATATATCAGAGTCGCAGACATGCATATATATATATATATATATATATATATATATATATATATATATAGTATTATGTGCGTATGAAGTTAATTTCCAAACCCCACACTTTATGGCTTGCATACGAATCCTTCTCTCTCTCTCTCTCTCTCTCTCTATATATATATATATATATATATATATATATATATATATATATATATATATATATATATATGCTTCATTTGTGCATGCATACACATCTCGAGAGTTAGCCTTACGTGCATCTGACTCGTTCTACTTTAGTTTGACAATTCGATCATGTCGGGGACACCATTTGATGCTAGCAAACTCCCCAATAGATTGCCGTTCTATAGTGCATATGCACATAAATGCATACACACATACATGCATTCATTCGTGCATGCATGTCATACATACATATCATACATACCATACATTTGTATGAACTTATGCATGTATGGTATGTATGTTTGTATGTAAATACATGCATGCACATCTATGCCTAGATATCTCCAATCTTTTAAAGCAACATCTCTAAAAGCTTACTATCCATAACTTAAACTTCATGAGCCTTTTAGGAATAACACAAATTTTGACAAACACCCACTTCACTATTTTCTAGTATTTGTAAAGATTGTTACTGTTTTTTTTTTTAAATGGAGGTTCAGCCGAAGCCTACTCCCCCGGACTTTAACTTTGAGATTGCAACTGTACAAGGAAGGGCATAGTACCCATGGGACCCCCCTTATCCCACAAGAACAGGGGTTTACAAGACTGCCGTTTAACCCAGTCTTGTAAAGATTGTTACTGTTGTTATAATGATCTTGCAAATTTATAATGATGTGGTTACAAATCTCTACCTATGTCATCATGAGGCATTAAATAAAAAAACTACCTCTTTAAAATTTTAGGCATCCTTGACCATGCACATGCTTTGACTATACTTTTCCTCACATATTATATTTATAGATATATATTTAGCATACATTTATTCATAGCTACCTTCCTCCCTACCTGCAAGCATACGTACATACATACTATTTGTATGGGCCTTGAAACCCCATTCTCCCAATGCCTATCGCTAAATTCCTACTATCTTTATTCGAACTGAGATATAATATTATGGATAAAAATCTCTTATGATAATGAAAGTTTTAGCGGAAACCTATATCATTACTTTTTTGTACTCTTCTTGCCTCTTGCGTATATGTATGTTGCATGTATTTATTTATTTTTTAAAGGAAGTTCTACCGAAGTTTATTCCCTCGAAAAGCGCTTGAATTTATTAAAAGTACAAGTGAATTTATTAAAAGCGCTTGTATCTCAAAAAACTTGAATTAATTGAAATTACAAGTGAGAATTAATTGAAATTACAAGTGAAAGAAAGAGTTACATGAGGCAACGTGCCTAAAGCAAGAGTTAGATGAGACAACGTGCCCTAAAGTGATACATGGGAAGGATTTGGCCAAAGGCACCGGTTGAACATATCCTAAGGTTCAATGCTATTTGGTCGTTTGGAAGGCTCTAAACCCCCACCCCCTCAAAAAATGAAGGGCCTGATCAACTCACCCAATGCATGCAGAATCTATGTATTTTATGTGTATATATACTTTCACGCGCTTATATTTTTTTTCACACACACCCCCCCCCCCCAACACACACACATATATATATATATTTTTCAAACATTCGCAAATCTATTACATATACGTAAATAGTGGGATTCATATCCTTTTTTAATCATGAAAATTAAGCTATCTAAATATCGTACCATCTTGCTTATTACTATTTAATCACAACAATCAATGCTATAGCCATGCTCCTTGTTGGAGAGATGGTGGATAGACTTCAGAGATGAAGTGGTGCTACAAAACCCTGTTTCACACCAACCATAAACAAGTGGTGGAGAGTTTAGTAGGCCCCTTTAGCTTTCTAATGACCACAGATAATCACTTACGTGCTTCGGAACATGATCCTCTAATCAATGGATCAAAACAGATGAGTAGAAAGTTGAACCAAGATCATAGACTTGCTATTTTAGTCTATGCACATGTTTAGTAGAATGAACAATGCTCTCAACCTACTAGCAATTAGCCAAATTCCTTTTGGTAGTATCTAGCTAACTTAGATAGCTACGAATCATGAGTTATTTCAATAAAAAAGATGGACTACACACTAAGAATGCAGCTTAGGAAGTTAGAGTACTTGCCCGACATTTTTGGGGTGCTTCAGAGTACAGATGAGAGAGTAAAGATATGAAGATATCTCATGATTAAGAAAACCAATGATAATGAAATTTTGTAGCTATGAACTAGACAATATATTGAGCCTATAATGCTTTAACTTATATCAAATGATCAACCATGCACTGAGAACAAGCTCTGAGAAGTTTGCTTTTTTGTGATGATCATAGCACAGAAGTGAAGTAGAGAAGTAATCAATGTACATGTATTAGATGACATGGAAATACAATGACATTGGAAATGTTCAATTGCACAATGTGAGGGTAGTGATGGAGCTATGGAGTGAGCTCACTAATCACATATGCCCCTCTCAAATGATGTCTCTAATTGCGCTAATCACACGAACCTTTTGATACATTTTATAGTTGAAGTTGGAGTCAAGATTTGAATTCAAATTCAAATTCTCACCATAAGGTGAGTCCTAAACTATAGGATTTAATCTCTCACCAATCATCTACCAAATAACTTGAGATTTGATGCCTCCTAACTCCATGTGAGAGTAGTGCACTAAACATAAGAACTTTTACAAAGATAAAAGGTAATTAACTTTTACAAGGGAGTGATCATATGTGACTCCATGAGATATATGTTAGTTTGACTCCATTAGATATATGCTAGTAATCCAAGTATGTAGGCTTGGTTTCTTTGCACCAACAGCTCCCCCTCAAGCCTAACATGCTTGGTCTTCATTCCTCCTTGATTTCCTACAATCCAATCATCATCTTGAATCTGTTCATCTTAGTTCCATCCAAAGACTTTGTAACATATCTGCACATTGCAAATGAGTTGATACATAGAACAATTGGATGTCCTTACTAAGTAATTTCTCCTTTACATAATGATAGTGCACTTCAATGTGCTTAGTCCTTGCATGATATACAGGATTAGTAGCCAAATGAAGTGAACTAGTGTTGTCTCCAAAAATTATTGGAGTACAAGAATGTAACCCCAAAATTGTGTAGAATAGTTTGAGCCACATAGCTTCTTGTGTTGCATTTGCTAAGCATCTATACTCTACCTATGTAGATGATAATGCAATAGTTGTTTGCTTCTTTGATGACCGTGATATTAGCTTTGATCCTGCAAAGGATAAGTAGCCAAAGGTGCTCCTCTTATCATCCTTGGAGCCAGCCCAATCTGCATCAGAATACATCTTGATATCCAAATTAGAAGTAAATGGATAAAACAGCCCTCCATTTATGGTACCCTTTAGATATTTTAGGATCCTCTTGGCAACTTCCATATGAGGTTTCTTTGGTGTATGCATAAACTGACTTAATGTACTTACTCCATAACATATGTCCACTCTTGTTAGGGTTGCATAATTGAGGCTCTCAACAAGCTTTTGGTAACCTGTAATATCTTGAAGAAGTTCTCCCTCATGAGAGCTGCATTTATGATTAAGTTCCATGGGTGTACCTGCAATTTTGGTGTTTTCCATCTTGAATTTTACCAACATATCATGAATGTGCTTCCTCTAAGTAATAAACATACCAGAATTCGTATACACAAGTTCTAATACAAGAAAATTGTTAATAAACCAAGGTCACTAATCTTAAAATCTTCCATCATTTGACACTTGATTTGGTTGATGCCATTGGCATCATGCCCTGTAATGATAATGTCATCCACATAGACACATAAGTAAATAACTTCAGAGTTAGTCTTCTTTATGAATAAAGAAGAGTCTGCTTTGCTAGCAATAAATCCTTGATCCTGCAAATATGTGACAAGCCTATGGTTCCAAGCTCTAGGAGTTTGCTTTAGACCATAGAGTGCTTTCCTTAGCTTGCACACATAATCTGGTTTGTCCTTATCTTCATACCTTGGTAATTGAGCCATGTAAACTTCTTCTGAGATCCATCCATTTAGGAATGCATTCTTGACATCCGTTGGTGTAGACCTTGTGTGACAGCAAATTAGATGCACCTCTATCATATCGTACTCGCTCAAGCTCTCATAGTGCCTCTTTTGCATCAGATTGCTATGCTATGGCTACCTCTAGTCTCTATGATGAGACTGAACCTATTTCATTCGATGAAGCCCAAAATTCTGAACATTGGATGGTTGCAATGCAATTTGAATATGATGCTATCATGAAAAATGGTACTTGGCCTTTATGTGACTTGCCTCCTGGTAAGAAGGCCATTGGCACTAAGTGGGTATACAAGCTGAAGCGTAAACCTCATGGAACAGTTGACAGGTATAAGGCTAGGCTTGTTGCAAAGGGTTATGCACAGGAAAGAGGCATTGATTTTGATGAAACCTTTGCTCCTACTTGTTGAATGACTAATGTTCATAGCATCTGTGCACTTGTAGCTCATCATGGTTAAAATGTACATCAATTGGACATTAAAACAACATTTTTGAATGGTGACTTGCATGAAGAAGTGTATGTTTTTCAGCCCCGTGGCTTTGTGCAAAAAGGGCATGAAAACCAGGTGTGCACATTAAAGAAGGCATTATATGGTTTAAAGCAAGCACCACGTGCTTGGTATGAAAAGATACATGCCTATCTCGTTGCACATGGTTTTGAGAACAGTCCAACTGAAAGCACCTTATATGTTAAGCATGCCAATGATGTGCTTCTGATCATTGTGGTGCATGTTGATGACATGATGCTCACTGGTCCTCATGACACGCATATTGCTGATTTTAAGGCCGATTTGCAAGCCTCATTTGAGATGTCTGATTTGTTGCATTTGCGTCATTATTTGGGCATTCAGTTTCTGTAAGTTGATGGTGGAATGGCTTTGTGTCAAACGAAATATATTGACACATTATTGCAGCATTTTTGCCTTGAAGACTGTAAGCCTATTGCCACTCCTATGGAGACAGGTTTATGATTGAGTCTTCATGATGCTGGAGATGCATTTGATGCTATTCTCTATCAGTAGGCTATTGGATGCTTGATTTACTTATGCATTACTTGGCTAGATATTCAGTTTGCTGTCTCACAGATGAGCAGGTTTATGCATTGCCTAGGTGTCAAGCATTATTAGGCAGTTAAGCACATCTTTCGGTACTTGAGTGGTACGCGGCTACTTGGGTTGTTTTATCCCAAGGGGGGATCACTACCACTAGATTTGCATGCTTTTTTTTGACAGTGATTGGGCTAGTTGCTATCACACTCATGTGTCCACCAGTGGGTTTTGCTTCATGCTTGGTAGCTCATGTATACCTTGGTTGAGAAAGAAGCAACCTACAATGGCCACTTCCAATTGTGAGGCTGAGTGTAGGGCAGCTTTCACAATGACTATTTAGTGTGTGTGGCTCAGATGCCTTATGGCTGATTTGGGTGTTGGTTAGTCTTTTGCCACCACCATCTTCACTGATAGTCAGAGCGCATTGGCAGTTGCGAGGAACCCTGTGTTCCATGCTCGCACTAAGCACATTGAGGTGCATTACCATTATGTCAGGGAGAGGTTCTCTGCTAGAGAGATTAGCTTGGCATATGTGCCCACGCAGGAGAACATTGCAGACCTTTTTACGAAGGCTTTGCCTAGGGAGAAGTTTGAAGCTTTCCACAAAGCTTTGGGCTTACTTCCTTTTGTGGATTGATTCCAGATAGCTTGGCACTTTCGTATACATGAGTGCCAGCTCCTTGTTCACTGCATTACTCCCAGGGGGGGATTTTTTGATATATTTAGGTAGTGATGTGTGTGAACACTCTAGGACCGTCAGTGCACTTTTTTCCCTCTTTAGAAGGTTTTTCCCCCCAGCTTGTATATATGCCTATTGATCTAACGGGCTACTTATCTTTGTACATTCTAGTGGTAATACATTCAGTATTGTGTGTTGTGCTCCAAGCTTCTTCATCTTCCTTGTGTTGTTCGCGTGCTTCCGTTGACGTCTAACTCCAACATATACATGTCAAAAGGTGAGGTCCAATCACATCGAGGTGACCATTTCTTCTATAATCAAATTATTTCCATTATAAACATGATTTGATGCCTCCAACTTGTGGAAATCATCCTCCTTTGATTTTGGATGATGTGGAAGGAGGTTTTTGGGGCACATTCGCACACTCTTGGGCTCCAAATGGGGCAACTTAACTTCCAACATGATTATCCCACCTGCAAGAGGCTCTCATGTAGAGTACATCATTGTGGAAACAAATTACCTTAAGAAATGGGCTGAAGCTAGAGCAATAGAAAGAGTGATGTGCACACATCTATAAACTTCTAAATCTTCACAAGATTTGGACTACCAATCGAGATAGTACATGATAAGGGCACACACTTCATTAATGAAGTAATTGAATCACTCATGAATGAGTGTTTGATGATCCATCAGAAATCTTCTCCCTACCATTCACAAGCCAATGGGAAAGCCAAAAGTTAGAATAAAATTTTATGCATAGAGATAGTAAAAAATTGGAGATCGGATTGGGACAAACAAGGATATCATGATCTTTGGGCATTCAAAGTGGCTTATAAATCATCCCTTGGAACTAATCCCATTTACTATTGTGTATGGTCAAAAATCAATTCTACCAATAGACTTCTTAGTGCCTACTCTCAAAGTGGCTAAGAGCTACGAGTGGAATAGCCATGCATTTTCTAAATAGTTAGATCAAATTGAAAAGTTGCAAGAAAAGAAAATACAAGTGGTACCAAGCATCTATTAGCTAAACGGAGACAAAATACATACCATGATGCTCACAAAAAAGATAAAGGATTGAGAATTGGAGATTTAGTGCTTGTGTATACCTTAAAAAAGCATGAAAATAGAATTTAGAAGAGAGGCTACAAACCTCTCATCATACATAGGATATCTTCAGATGGTGCTATCAACTTAGCAACACCAGATCTAGATAACATCTGACCTACATATGCAATTGTAGGGTGTTACTCTAGACAAGGATGCATACCACATCAAGGAGCTCCACCTCCTTAATTGTCAATCCATGGAGATATAAGGATGATATGAAAATTGTGAATGAGTGATGTGCATGAAGGTGGAGGTGAGAAGCACACTAGATGCACACACACACACACACACAAAGTAGAGACAATAGAAGAGACCATGGAAGAAAGAATAAGTCTATTCATTAACACAAGAATCCTCTTACAATCTCATTCAATATCCTATAAACCAACCTAAAAAATGATCTCTTTGGCTCTTTTTATAGTTTTTCTAAGATCATTGATCAGTTTCACATCTAATGTCCAACATAGTTAAAAATAAGGTTATAAGCTATTTTTGAGGCATCAAATAGATTCTAAGAAATCAAAATTGGTATATGAATTCTATATAAGCTCCTTAAGCTCGAGTCCTTAGCTTGCAAAAAATGGAGTATTAATTTACAAAATTAGTGTTTTTATATTACAAGGTTAATGATAAAATCACTACTACAAGTTTAAATGATAATTATAATCTTGAGAAACATGCAATCCTTTGAAAAATTAGTCCTTGCTCCCCTTGGCCTTGCTCATCTTCCCTTTATATGCGTCCTTGGCATCTGTGTCAGCTTCCTCCACCTCTTGTACCACTAACAACCCCTTCCTCTCCCATCTGTCATCCTTGATAGATCTTTGTGGTAGGGAGTGATGGATATAATTTTATAGCAAGTCTTGTGCTAAGGTCTACTCATTGATAGGAAGGCCTCGTGCTAGATTTGCTTCCGATTTGGTCTAATCAATAGTAGGGGGAGTGTCTTGTGTTGGGTACATGTAATGCATAGAGTACATGATTTGTTCACATGCAAATAGTTGGATATGATGTGTTGGATGTGTGATGAAAACCTCCAAAAGATATTCCCAAAATCTAGTAGTGAACATTTCTTCAAATGTCTGCTTATAGCACACTATGAGGTACTTGATTCTATAGTGCCAGACATAGAAAATTTGCATTGAGCGAATAGTGCTCATGTCATACGTGAGGTTGAGGTTGCCATGATCAAAGCCTAGGGTTGACACATGTGGTTCTTTAATCTTTGGAACACTAAGAAGGTAGTTTGCATTAGAGAAAAAAAAATTAATTACATCCATGCCACTACATCGATCATCTTGTGTCATCTAGGAAGACAATGACTTATGGTAGCCATCATTTACATGATTGTAGGGGGATCTTGAGGCGATGCTAGATACAAATAATTGGCCCAGTCCTAATTCTTAGGATTGCAAAATCTAGCTAGGAGTGGTGTGTGGGTACTGGACCATAGCATGGATTAAACAAAACATGTAGGGGTACCTTTGTCCAAGTTTGCACCATTTCTCGATATTCTTGCAAAAGTTGTCTCCTCTAGTTAGGTTGATAGATTGTACCTATTTGTGTGGTTGGGGCCAAGTCTTTAGGTTGGAACTCCATGCCATGAATTGGAGGCTTCCCAATGATCATCTTGATCTCCACATTGTAATCCAGCAAGATCATAAAGTATGACATGTACTTGATTTTCTTGGTTGAGATGTATTGATGAGGCACTATTTCTTAGAAATAAGCATAATACAATATGGTTTCTTCAAGCACTGGCACACTTCTACCCTGGAGGAGTGTGTGCATCCTAATTCTTCAATCGATTCATCCATGCATGTCTTGGTAATTCAAAAGTGTCCTAGCCATCTTCGATAACTCGACCGTCGACCACCATCTAAAGTTCATATTCTTCTTCATAGGTTGGTTTGACAGGGATCGCAACAAGTTCCTCCAGCTCAGGAACATCAAGGGGTGATGCTAGTCTTTCAAGAATGACATGCCTTATAATTTCTACCTCTAAGGTAGTGACTTGCTTTTGCAAATTTTCAATCTCTTCCAAAACTTTGGTAGGTATAATAGGCTTAGTTGTGGGTTTCTTTCTAAATGCATCATTGTGAAGCCAAAGGAGTCTATTATACATCTCTGAAGTTATAGTCTTAGGTGTAGAGCAGGTTTTTAGCAGCACCAACTCATCTCTAGAACCTATCTCACCATCTCCTCACAATGGTATCAGAGCAACAACAAATCAACCCGCGAGATGGATTTCCTTCATCCATAGACAAATTGGATCGAGGTAACTACTTAGCTTGGTCACTTAGAATGGAAGCTTATCTTCATGGTAGAAACCTCTATGGTGCAACCAACTCAAGAAGAACAAGAGAGATTAAACACATGGTGCTCAAAGGATGCCCTAGCAAGGTCATATATTCTTAACTCAATCTCTGATTTTTTATTTCCACACATCACGAGTTACAAGAAATCACAAGAGACTTGGAATTCTTTTGAAGCATTTTTCTCATCAAGTACCAAGGCAAGGAAGAATCAACTATGGATGGAATTCACTACACTCAAGAAGATGCCCAAGCAAAGTCTGAATGATTTTGTCACCAAAATGAAGGACATAGCATACCAAATTGGAAGCATTGGAGAAATCATTGATGAAGAGAAAATAGTAAGTCAAGTGATTAATGGAATAAAGGCAGATGACAAATGGGAACCTTTCACCACAACCGTGGACGTCTACATGGACATGCAAGTTCCTGATTTCAATACTCTCATGGGACAATTGTTCACACATGAGGCAAAGCTTATGAAGAATGGAGAAAACTCAAAAGGTAATCAATCCTCTATCCTCTATAAAGATAAAAACAAGAATAAGGATAGCAAAGGCAAAGGTAAAAAGTTTGATGATAAAGGTAGCACCTCTCAAGAAAATTTTGCACGTAGATGTAGAGGCTCAAGAGGAAAAGGCAGAGGATGAAGACAAGGCAAGCGAAGAGCTCAAAGCTCATCTCCATGTGCCATATGTGGCCTAAATAACCACATTACTAAGAATTGTTTCAAGAATCCTAGAAACCAAAGAGGAAGGGGTTACAACAAAGGCTATGGAAGCTCAAGAGCTAGATTCAACAACAATAATGGATACAACAACAATTCATACAACAACAACAAAAACAACTACCAAGGAGGATACAAGAGAAGAAGAGACTACAAAAATTATGAAGATGATCAAACTCAAGAATATTCACTACTTCTAATGAACATGACCATGAAGCAAGGTAAAACAGGTCAACATGTATTCTATATAGAATCAGGTTGTTCAAATCATGTAGCAGGAAATGTAGCTCTACTCTCAAACCTGGATGATCCAAGGAATAGACATGAAGTCCAAATAGGAGATGACACAAGGCATCCAATGGACAAGATAGGCAATGTGAAGACTTCAAATGGTAATATGAACATGTTGAGTAAGGTATTTGTGTTGACCTAAGCATCAACTTAGGGACTTGCGGAGAAAGAGACTATACCTCAATCCCCTCACAAGTGCATATAGTGGGGATACACGCTTTTAATTATCAATCCAAAGAGTATACAAACCTAACCGAGTGTATGAGGACATGCAATCAAGCGATGGTCAATGCAAGTGAACTACTCAAAGAGTACAATCAAGGTAAATACTTATCCAAACAAGCTTCAACTGTCGGTTATGGCGAAACGATACTTGGTGCAGCAGCCGTCAGTATTTTGGACTTTTCTCCCAGCTCCGAGCTCCAAATATAGCGAATAGCATATGCGTTTCGAAGCTCTCGAGAAGACGCATCCAATGGCAGTAGTTTCACTCAATTCTGACGCTCCTACTTCAAGTTATGGTCAAAATACTGAGTCGCGGGAATACTTTCCTACACTTCAGCACTTCCTACTCGTCGCACACACCTTAACTACAGCAAACAATAGCTCTCATGGATAGACAACACTCACAAGCACTCTTTCCAAGCAATACACATGCATACAAGCTCACGAAGAAGAAGATATGGAGTGAAGAAGACACAAATTCGAATTTCTGTGCTCTCTATTCTCACAATGGCAAAAAGTTCTTTACAAAGAGTCACATTTGACTTATATACTAGTGCCCTAAAAATGGTCCTTTCACACAAGAGACCGGCACTTTATTCACTAAAAGACTAATTTCCTACTATTTTACATGGGTAAGCTTCTAATCTTCTATGGGGATGCATCTAGAGGACTCCTCTAGTGCCTTTACAACGGAAAATATATTACAAGAATGATTATGATACAAAAATATGATGTCCAAATCGGAAAAATTTTGGGACCCGTCTTTTTCTCTGCTTTGTACTTTCTTTAGCTCTGCAAAACTCTCCCCCTCTTCGCCTCTGTCGTCCCTTGACAGGCTTTGCTTTTTGTCCTCAGTTTGTTCTCTGCACGCCACCTTTGCTCGTTGTAACCTGTTTATAAAACAGGTGTTCACTTTTGACGGCCTCTTCTCAATTCTTGTTTTACATTCTCTGGGCCTGATGCATTTGACTTGTTTGCCCGCAACCCTTGGAGTTTGACTGACTGCCTGATATTTCGCAGTCTAATTCACCTATAGGTTCTTAATTCTGGGTTGCCACGCACGCCACCAGTGGAAGGTTGAAGATGTGGTGCTTCAGTCTTCGATCTGGACCTTCTAACAGATCAAGAGGTTGAAGCACCCATGTGGGTTACGTCCTTTCCTTGGTGTGTGCGCCACTGCGGGGCTCTGTGCAGAGATGGGTGTTGCGCCCCTGCGGGGCTTCTTGCAGAGATATGTCTTCAGATATTTCCTTTTAGTGAAGCTGCTTCCTTCGTTGTCTTCGTCTTTTCTTCTTTTTACTTGACTCTCCCTCAACACTGCCCCCCTCCTTGACTCTGTCGTCCCCGACAGGCTTTGATAAGCGACGGGCATATGTTTTATATACTTTTTGCTCTGTGTCATTCAGCAGATTTGCTTCACGTATCATGAGTTGTTTCCATTGTTCTGCCTTCACACCGTCATTAGGTGGCTGTCTGTGATCTGCGAAGAAGCTAAGTTCATATGCCACTAATCTGGCATTTAAATTCGATGACATCTTCAAAAAAATCTCTGAATCTATCTCAAAAAATCCTGTAAAGAAAGCTTCTTCGAAGGTTTGCATATATACACTTGGCAAGAACATAATTCTAGAATAATAAGCCATTATGGTTGGGCGGCTAGGCATGACTGAGAGATAAAAAATGAGGATCTCTGTGCCCCGATTAATGCCTATGAAGTTCAAAAATGTGTAGGCCGCATGCTTGAATACCTTCAAGACTGTGAGGATCATGCTAAGTATTTTGTTGGTCATTTTTACAGCTAAATCAGGTACTGTCGCATAATTCTGTAGCCAAAATTCTATGGTTTTGACCATATACTCCTCCGTTGGTAAGTAATTATGTGGCGGACTCAGAAGCATGGGATAATTGAGCCAGTGCTTATTGATAGTGCCGCTTCTTTGCAAATCCAAAAATTCTCTGGTATCCCTTCTGCGTGGTAGTGGACAAAATGAAGGGTTTACCTGTAAAACATATGGTGCGGCTTGCCAGTGCACTCGTAGTGTGGGATGTTTCTCCAAAAATTTTCGCCGCCACACAGGTTGCGCAGCTTCAAACTCTGCTTGAGTGTATGCGAATGTATCGTGTTTGAAATTTAGCTTCCCATCTGGACTCTTTCTTGTAATTTTTATTATATAGCATCTGGTCTTTTCTTTCAGGAGTCCATATGGAATATTGAATGGCTTCATGATTTTGTCCAGGTCTTTACCTTTGATCTTGGCCTCTTTCATGACTTTTACCACTTCATTTTCAAAATGTTCTGTCAACCGGGACACCACTAATGCCCGTTCCCTCTGACTTATTTCTGCAGTATATGGCATTGGATGTTCGTCATGTATGTCGGCCAACTGCTCATGTAGTGGAGAATTATAGATCGGGTGAGATAGAGGACTTACCTCTACCTCGTCAGTAGGATTTTCCTTAGCCGGCACTACTGGTGTCCCGATCGGCTCTTTTTCTTTTATCTGAGTCTGTAAGTGTGCTATGCATTCCTCTTTATCTTTTACCTCTTGCATGGCTACTCTGAGCTTTTCTTGAGTGGCTAGCAACTCTTTACCAACATCAGCTACATTATCCATGTTTTCACTATAGCTTTGGACCAGTTTGGCATTCACTTTTTGTAGTTGATGCTTCAGTTCACTGGTTTCGTTGTCGTATCGGCTCTTCCATTCCTCTGTCTTTGCTTGTTCTTGCTTTAGCAGCTCTTCATATTTTGAGATTTGATCTCTCAATTCTTTTTCTTTGGTTTCTGTGGCTGCCTGTTGCTCAATTGGTTGGTCATATAATAAAGACTTCATCAATTCTTTATTTCTGTTGCGGAGGCTGTCGTTCTCTTCCATATACAACTTGAGTTGTTGTTCTAATAGCATGCTTCTCATCTTCATTTTCTCTTTCTCAGCCTCGCTTGCATCGTGTACTCTTTGCAACTCTGTTAGTTGTGTATGCAGCTGTTGATTCTGAACGATGGATGCTTCATGTTGTAGCTTGATTTCCAGCACCTCTGCATTTTTGACTGCCAATTCTTTTTGTGCTTCAATCAACTGTGCCGAGAGCTGCTCACTCATGATCTGAAACTGATTCTTTTCTCTTCGTGCTTGATCATAGTCGGCATCTATATCCATCATCTGTTGTTGAGTGTCCATGGCCGTTTGAATCATCTGTTTGACTAATGGTTTCAGTTGAGTGACATCCACATTAAGCCATGTTTTTGGTATGCTTGGTGCTTCTCCGGTATTGATGTCTTTTCCTTGTGCAATATGTAGTGTAGTGTCATGGGGCTGCCTAATCTGAAGCTGGATCCTTGGTTCAGCCCCCATGTCTTCTCTGTTTCCTTGAGGTGTGTCATCAGGCACCTCGATCACAGGTTGTTCTTGGTGTTGGAACTCCTGCGTTTCCTTACTCACTGGAGTTTGTTCTTCCTCTTTAATAGGTGGTTTTACATGTGTAGCACTGGTTGTATCTTCTTTGATGCTTATTTTTGTAGTGTCATTCAATTGAATGACGTGCCTTGGTTCCATAGATCCTTCGACTCTCTTTTCCTTTTCTTCCTGATTTTGTGGCGTGACTTCCACTTGATCAATCTCATTCCATTCATCCTCTTGTGTTTCTGTCCGTATATCAGTATCTAAGGTATCTTTGTCAGTACAGGAGTCCGTGTTGGTGCTGGAATCATCTATCCCTAGTTCTTTGTATCTTCCAGCTTGTTTTGGTGTTTTCTCGGGACTCCGTTGTTGTTTCTCTTGACTAGCCTGTCTATAATGATGACCTTGAACGTTTAAATTTACCTGTCCTCGCATATATTGATGTGTTTCTTCGAGAGCAGCGGACAGATCTCTCTTTGTAATAGGCACTTGTGCCGTCGTGATCTTCGGTAAGAGATGAGATCTCTTTGATTGTGGTGTAGTTTGGGCTTCCTCTTCCCGTAAACGCTTCGTACCCCTCATGGATTTCTGTGTGCTGGTTCCAGCTTCTTCAACCATAGCTACTGATTTCTTTTTCTTAGGGACTGTAGCTGATTTTGCATACTTGGCTAGCCCTTCTGAGGTTGGCATCTCTCTCAAACAATTCTTCATTTCTAGAGCTTCATATATCAGTAATGTGAGAGCTGAACTACCATTCAAAAATTTCTTTTGTCCCCACTTCTTCTGAGCCTCGAATAATCTTTCTTGGACATACCCTGTTAAATTGATTCTGTTTCCTATTTGTCTCATGGCATATGATAATAGTCGTACAATTATCTTCTGAGGTGCTGTGTATCTGTGCATGCTGGGGAAGCAGAAATGTTGATGCACCAGACGGACAACATCTTCTATGTCAATCCTGTTTATCTCCAAAAATGATCTCTTCTTGGGATCATGGCATTCATCTTTGACACTTGTAATACCAGCTTGATTCCATCCAAAAGCTTTATTGATCAACTCATGGGTGAATTGAATTGTCTTCTAAGCTCCGACTTTATCCAAAACTCGTGCTTCTGGAACTGATATTTTTGTAGCTGGAGGTTGCATGGTGTTCATTACCTGTGCACATCTTTGAAAATCTGGAACATATATAGGCAATTTGAGAAATGCCTCTATGCCTGCTTGTGTCCATACATCTTCAATATGAGGTAATCCCTGTATTATTGTCTTGAAATCCTGTGACATGATTGGAAAATAGTGATCTGTATCCATAATCTTGATAGTGGCCATGAAAATGAGTTCTGCCACTGGTTGATCATCTCGAAACCAGTGACCTCTTGCTTTTGTTATTGATTCTAATGGAAGAAGTTGCACCTCTTCCTGCTGCGTAGATTCTGAATCAGTTGATGCCATCTGCACTCAATTATAGAGTATGAATTAGTGGCCAAATATTATCAGAAATCCTCCTTATTTGCTTGTCATAAGCTCGATATTGCTCCGAGTGAATGGTGTCGTCCCTTTCCCGTGTGTGTGAGAAAGGTAATACCTGGATTTTTCACATTTTTATGTATTTTTATATTTTCATCTGAAAAGGTAAACAGAAAAGTTAGTTTATAGCCGAAGCGGTTAGTATTTTTTTTTGTTTTTTTTAATGTGCAAGTGCTCTCCTATTTCCCTGTGAGGAAAATGTGCTTGACTATCCTGAAATAGAAAAAGGGTGTGCCGAATGCTTGGCCTTGTAATGTGGCCCTATCATGCATACTTTGGGTCTCGAAAGCTCCATATGTGTGCAATTGGAAGTAGTTGGCGTAGGCATGCCGTTCATTTTATGTATCGGTATCCAAATTTGCTTTATTGTGCTGGACTTCGTTGTATGTAGTTCACTTCCACTGCAAGAGGCTCTTTTCTGTTTGTTGTTGGTCTGCTTGATCTGATTTGTAAATCGCGAGATGGTTCGGGTTGCCATTAAAGACTCCTTCTTTCTCCAGTAACTCTTTTTTTGTGTCTGTTTTGCCTGTGGGCCATACGTGTTCTTCTTGAGCTGAGGACGATCATTTCGGTTTAGTCTCCTTGGAACGCAAGATTTAGGAACCCATATTTGTGAACGATCCTATTGAGCGGCTACAACTTTCTTTGGGATCCATATTGTAGCAATTTGTTGATGACTTCGTTGTTCCGGTTGATTTGTTTTCTTATCTGATTGGTTGTTTTGATGTCGGTTGTGCTTCTGTCGTCGAAGATACTCCTCTACTTGATCTTTCTTTATCCACGCTTGGTTGGAGTATGGAATAGGGTATATTTTAATGGGTACGGATTTTGAATTACTCAGAGGACTAGTCTCTCTTATGCATGGTGCTTCACTGAGGTCAGTTTCAGATAGATTGACACTCTCATGACTTGCTAGACTCGAACATGGTGTGCAAGCAGAAGTCAATGTGTCCACATATATAGTACTCAATGAAGGTGTCTCTCTAGTGCTAGTGATCGTACATTCAGGACTTTGTTCATTAGAATGAACTGTTTGCTCCATGCTCACAGATTTGATTGGTCGTTCGTCTAGTAGACTGAATACTTCACGATGTCCTATCCTAGCTGAGATATATCCTAATGCCAATTGAATGGTCACCTCGTATTTGTAAATCCAGTCTTGACCTAACACTACCTCCTCAAGTAAATCTTGATCATAACACACTAATAGCTTTTGTTCCATGGTGTTGTTGCCAAGATGCAGAAGTAAAGTGATCTCACCTATGCATTGAGTAATCGAGCTTCCTATTCCTATCAATTGGGCCATAGATGGGCGTATTGTCTCCTTGAGTTTTTGGGTCAAAGAAAGCTTGATACAGCTTACAGCAGCTCCGGTGTCGATGAGAGCATTCACCAAGTGGTACTCAGCTTTTCCTGCTCCCAAATTTAAATATGGTTGCGTTCTCTGCGATCCTTGGTTTTGAGTGGCTCCAAAATTAGCCATTGGGATGAGTTCTTCTCCTCGTCGATATCTTTCATCTCGCTCTCTCATCCACTCCTTCTGTTTCTTTATTCTTTCCAATGCTTCCTGTCTCGCTTCCTCTCGTATCCTTTCCTCTTCTATGCGTCTATTCTTGCCTTTGATTAATCGAGACATTGTTTCTTCGGTCAATGGTTCTAGGTATTTTTTTACTCTACATCCGCTGATATAGTTTGGTAATACATCTCCATCTAAGGTTGCTAAGTTGATGGCTCCACTTGTAGATATGCGATTAATGATTAAGGGGCCATATCCTCTCTTCTGCAACTTTTTAGCATGTTGTTTCAAGGTATATACCAAAACTAAGTCTCCTTCCTTCAAATTTTTGTCCTTAATGTGCGCATCAAAATAGGCTTTCTGTCGTCGTTTAGCAGCGTAAATGCCTGCTACTGCTTGTAACCTAGTTTCGTGAAGCTTTTCTATTTGATCCAATTGAGCTGATAGTTCATGTCCTGTCCACTCATAGGTAGTTGCTACTCTCAGAGTGGGAATTAAGAAATCAATTGGCAAAATAGCATTTTGTCCATACACTAAGTTAAAAGGAGTAGTGCCTATGGCGGTTTTATAGGCTACTCGAAATGCCCATAAAGCATGATGTAACTGCTTATCCCAATCTGATCTACCATTGTTAACAATTTTGGTGAGAACTGTACACAAGATTTTATTAGAACTTTCGGCTTGTCCATTGGCTTGCGGGTGATAAGGAGCAGATTTCTTATGAATTACCAAGAATTCATTCAGTAAACCTTCTATCACTTCATTCACAAAGTGCGTACCTCTATCACTCATAATTTCTATAGGTAGTCCAAATCTAGTGAAAATGTTCTCAAAGAGAAACTTGGCCGTGGTTCTTGCGTCATTTTTCTTGGTTGCTTTTGCTTCAACCCATTTGGTCAGATAGTCTGTGGCTACAATTATATATTCGGCATGGGATCCTTTCGCTGGTGGGCTAATAGGTCCTATGAAGTCTATTCCCCATTTCGTGAAAGCTCGGGCACTCATCATGGGTCTCAGTGGCATCTCATCTCTTCTAATTGGATATTTCGTTCGTTGACAAGTATCACACCGTTGCACATATGTTGCGGCATCTTGGTGTAGAGTTGGCCACCACATTCCAGCAAAGAGGATCCTTTTCGCTGTTTTATCTGCAGAGAAGTGTCCTCCTGCAGCTCCTGTATGAGCCATCTCTAACACAGAAAGGTACTGTTTTTCGTGAATGCACACTCATAATTGGTTATCTTTCCCTCGTTTAAAGAGTTGTTTTCCTATGATGGCATAATCCTTACTTTGTTCTTCAAGTGCACGTTTCCTCGCTGAAGTAGCTTTTTCTGGGTATTCTTGAGTTTTCAAGAACTTTACCAGAGGCATGCTCCATCTTGGTGCTATGGTAGAATAGCATAAGGTAGAGTTCTCATCTGGGATTTGTTCTTGACAGGTTTGACAGGTTGACACATAGTTATGTGAGTCTCTTTGCATTGTTGGCCAATATATGCCAAATCTCTTGAGGGTTTGCCACATTCCATTTGCATTCAGATGAGTTTTCCATTGGTTCATGTGAGCTTTCTGAAGCCACATTTCTTGTTCCTCTTCTTCCACACATCTCATCAATAATCCACTTGTATCCTGGTGATACAAGCTTCCTGCAATGATGTGAAGGTTTTTAGTCTTCCATAGGTCTTGGGTTTGGTTTGGTGTGGTCCCATCTTTAGGTCCATGAGTAAGTATAGGGATCAACTTTTCTGCCCATTGAGGACATACTTCCAGGTTAAAAAGGTACGTATCAGGCAAATCATCTGGTACTCCTATGGGTGGTTCTCCATGGGTCATTCTTGATAAGTGGTCTGCTCTTATGTGGGTATTTCCTTTCTTGACTACTACCTCAAAATCAAATTCCATTAGCAATAAAAACCATCGTACTAGTCTTCCTGTATTACAAGGCTTGTTGACTAGGTACAATAGGGCTTGATGATCAATGAAGAATTTGAATTTGTTTGCCAACAGGTAATGTCTAAACTTTTTGACTGCGTACACCATCCCTAGGCCTTCTCTCTCCGTGATAGTGTAATTGCGTTCTGCTTGATTTAATTGTCTACTAGCATAGGCTATAGGGTGGTCTAATTTTCCTGTGTCAGCAGGTTGAGCTAAGATGCAGCCAATGGCAAACTTGGATGCATCCACATGAATGTGAAACGGCTTATTCCAGTTAGGGACTCGAAGGATTGGTGCTGAACTCAATCGCTTCTTTAACTCATTGAAGGCTCTCTCACATTCTTCGGTCCAATTAAATAGAGTCAATAATGCATAAAGAGGTCTAGCAATTATGGCGTACATATGTATAAATCTTCGATAGTATCCACAATGTCCCATAAATGCTTGAACTTCTTTAGCCGTCTTAGGTCTTGGTAAATCCAGAATTACTTTAATTTTGTCTTCATCAGTTGAGATTCCGTTTTTAGAGACAATATGTCCTAATATTTTCCCTTTTCTAACCATGAAGACACATTTTTCAGGGTTAAGGCATACTCGATATTGTCTACATTTGGCAAAGATTTTTTCTAGTTCAGGGATATGCTCCGATCGTATAGCTGAATAAGTACAAAGATCATCCACATATACCTCCATACTTTTTCTCAGAAATTCCTTGAACACATGACACATCAATCTTTGGAAGGTAGCTGGAGCATTCGTTAAACCAAAAGGCATGACTCTAAAGGCGTATACTCCCCATTCAGTTGCGAAAGCTGTTTTATGTTGGTCCTCAGGAGCAATGGCTACCTGATTATACCCTGAAAAGCCATCCAGAAAGCTATAAACTTCCTTCCCTGCTACTCTTTCCAAGAGATGATCTGTGATTGGTAAAGGGTAACTATCCCTTATTGTCGCGGCATTTACTTTCTTCAAATTGATGCACACTCTTAACTTTCCATTTTTTTTCGGTACTACCACCAAAGGTGACACCCATTCCGTGTGCTCAATTTCGTATATGAATCCAACATCTAGTAATTTGTCTATTTCTTCCTTGATTTTTGCTGAATACACATCATTATAGGTATATGGTCTCTGTTTAGAAGGTTTAGCTTCGGATGTCATGGGAATTCTATGCGCACATATAGAAGGGTCGACTCCTTTCAAGTCCTTATAGGTCCAAGCAAAGACATCTCGATATTCTCATATGAGACGGATTAACTCCTGTTCTTCCTCTAATGTGACATCCTGTCCTATGAAGGTACATCGTTCTTCTCCTTCTTCTAACGTTACTACTATCTTCTTGGTTTGTTCCTTATTGTCATATGCTATTCCCGGCTGTGCCTCTCTTTTAGGCATTTGAATAGCGATTTTTCTCTCCTCCACTTCATATTTTTTAAAGTGAGCTGGTACCTCAAATTGGTCTTGGAGTTTATTTTCTTCATCTTCTGTTTCTCTTTCAAGTTCTAATTCCCCATTCTGTGTGAGTTCCTGGTGTTTTTCCTGGGCTGTAATATTTATGTTGGTGGTACAATTCCCTAGATCCATTGGTTCGGGCTCCATTTCAATGCTCTCGTAGTCCTCCTTCCAGTCTTTCTCGATCACTTCACCATCTTCAGCTTCTTGAAGGACTACCACATACAGGCTCACATCATAACCCTCCTCATCGATGCATTCGTTCATGGTCACTACTTCTTCGTTTACACAGACATCGAGGGTCGCTAAAATTTCCATCCAACCGTGTGGTTCAAATTCTTCATCCGGAAATACTTGTGGCATGTAAGCTGGATCTTGTACAGACCTCGCTATTCCTTGTTTCTGCTGCCATCCTTTTCTTCTCTCCTCTTCCTTTTTTGCAGTTTGGCATATCCATAGATGAGTGTCCTCGTTCATCCAAGATTGATCACTAGAACCTACGCTATGAATTGATTGATCATCTTCCTCCTTATGAATTTGATTCCATTGTAGAGGTGGAACATCTTGATAGGTGTACGTATGTAGGTTAATTCTAGTGGTGGTTCCTTCATGTTGTAGGTATACCGCGTCTTTTCCCCAATCCTGTACAACCTTTAACTGTCTCATGAAAGGCCTTCCCAGAATCATTTCATAATTGCTTGGCCTTTCGAAGTGACATATCGCTAAAGTGTGTTCGAATTCAACTCCACACGTAGTGAAAACTACTCGCTCCAACAATCCTAAGGGTTTCTCCGTATGTCCATCTGCCATTTGTATTTTCATGCATGTTGGTCTTAATGCTGGTTTTCCCCATTTCTCCCAAATTTCTTTGGTAGCAATACCTACACCAGCTCCTAAATCTAATATGGCTTTGGTTGTATAACCCCTAAAGGTAATTGGAAGGCAGGTATTTCCTTCATCTCCCTCACTAAAGTCTCCTACCTTGTCCACTGGTATTCTCACTGTGTTTACTTCGTCTGCTATCTCTTTCTTTTCCTCCTTGACTTCCCATTGATCGATTAATTTTTCCTTCAAATATGGTTTTACCTTCAACAGTTCTTCGAATGTTAGGGTACAAGGGATCTTTACCTCTCTAAGGCGTTGTATGATCTCAGATGTTTGGACTGATGGGTTCGTTTCTTGTTTCCTCATTGAGGGAATACGATACATTTCTGAATTGTGTTCGTACTCTCCTGTGTAATTGGGTAGTTCATTTACATCTTCTTCTCCTTGGTTACTTGCATCCATCGGTAAAATTTCTTCTGAATTTAGTTCAGGTATTGAACCCTCTACTTCATCTCCTGCTTCTAGTTCTTCAAAGGGTGGTTCAATTCCTTCCACTTTCTTCCATTTGTCCTCTTGAACTCGTTCCCATAGATCTTTAGTCCATTCTCCTTCTACCTCGGGAACTATGGATCCTTCCTTTCTCTCATTACCCCGTTCGTCATTCTGTGTTCTACTTACTTCAGGCTTTTCATGAGTGTTTACACACTCTTGGAACTCTCCTTCAGAAATTCGGGTCTTGGGTAAAGGCGATGCAGGTTTTTCTAAGGTCTGTTGTGCAACTTCTATCAATTTTTTGCAGATCTCCAGTCTTTCCTTTTCTAAGTCGCCTCTTGGATACTCTCTCTCGTGTTGTTCTATGGTAGGTCCTGCTTTTACTCGTGCCTTGTATGCCTGAATCCACATGGCTAATTCTTCAGGCATAGGATCTGCTAAAACTGATCCAACCTCTTCTTTCTGATACTTTTCATTTTTAATTTCCTCTTCCCTCTTTGGTTCTTCCTTTGGTTTTTGTTTGTTTTCCTCCTTTTCCTTCTTTTGTAATAACTTCTTTTCTTTTATCCTATCTCTTCGGTGCTTCCATCTTTGGGACCTTTTACTTGCGATACTTTTCTCCGGCTCTTCTGAGTCTTCAACTCTTTGAGGGGTGGGCGTGTTCACCTTCTTGTCACTTTGGTTGTTCTCCTCCGTTTTATCAGGGGTCTCTCTGGCTTTGGCTCTCGTTATTGCTTTCAATGGTACTGTGTACTCTTTATCACTCCCTGATGATTCAATCACTTCTATTACGTTGATTTGCACGTTAGCTGTAACCTTGTTAGGATTCTTGGGGCAGTCTCTGAAAAGGTGTTCCTTACCACAATCACTACAGTAGCCTTCCCAGACTCGTTGTGGTGGTGGTGGGTTTGTCAATGTGCATTCTCTGATGTAGTGATCACCTCCACATCTGTAGCATGGTCCTCTGGGTACAGGCGGTCTGTTCATGGGTCGGGGTGATATAGTTGCTCTAGGAGCTGTGTACATTAATGACACATAGTCCTGCTCATATCCGTATGAACTATCTGGTGCTTCCATGCCATAGGCATATGGTTCATTTAGCTGTCCATATTCCATCATTGAGCTTTCATAATTAGGGTATGTTCCTTGACTAGAGTCATAAAACGAGTCATATGGTTCATTACTAGTCAAAGGTGTGGCTGGGACTATAGCTCTCTCTAGGTTTTCTTCAGGTTGAGCAATCTTGACTGGGACAACGTTCTGAGGATGGGGCGGTTGTTGTCCTAGTACTGGCTGTGGTTGGGTGTATCCCTGATATGCATATGGTCGTGGCACTGGTGCTTGCGGCTGATAAGTAGGATATCTAACGGCTTCCCCTCCCTGATCTCTCTGAGGGTATCCATAAGGTCTCATGTATTGCTGTGCAGGTCTCGCTTGCCTATTGTAGGGACAATTTTCTGTGCTGTGATTTGTGTATTTTTGTTCTATACTGCAAAATTGTAGAGGTCCAGGGACAGAGGGTGTATTATAACCATAAGCCGGTGGTGGGACTACTCCCCTAGTACACAAGTGAGAAGGATGATCACCTCCGCAAAGCATACACCTTCTGAGCATGGGAACTCTCATTGGATTATTGGGGTAGTTCCTCTGTCCTTGAACGTTCAACTTTTTCGCTAACAGATCGGCTATTTCCTCTACATGATTTTTAGGAATTGATGTGTTACTGGCCGAATCTTCACTTTTCGAGCTTCCTTGAGGTATTTTCAGGTCCTCTGCGAGGTTATCTTCTAAATCTATGCATTCCTTCATGCATTCTTGCAAAGTCTGAACCCTTTTTACATACACCAATGATCTTAAGGATCCGTTCAATAATCCTTCCAAAAATAATGATACCATTTTATTTTGTGTTGGTCTCTCTTCCACTGGGCATCTGTCTACATATTGCTTGAATCTTCTTGCTGCCAATCTCACTGATTTGGTAGGGGCTTGCTTAAAGCTATGGATCAATGATGAAGAATTGTTTTTGATTCCTGATTTAGTAAATTCCTCAATCATTTCTTGATAGACTTGCTCCATGTTTTGAAAACCATTAGGGTCCAATGGCTGAAACCACGCTAATGCAGTGTCTGACAATGTGAGACCAAAGGACTCATATTGGATCAAAAATTCTTCTACTTATTCGGCTCTGATTACTTGTTTGAATTCAGCTATATGATTGTAAGGTTCACTAGAGCCATCATAGTGATTTCTCATGCATTTGGCAACTTGGATTGGCCTTAGTCGTCTTCCTGCTTTGGGTGGTCTAGGCATTACTAGGAAAATGGGTCTTCCTATTGGTATGTCTGGTCCTCTTACTACCGGCGGTCTGACTGGAGCATGAGTTCCATGTCTCGGGTCAATAGTTGGTTGAGGTCGGTAATTAGGGTTATTTGCAGGCATAGCAAACTGTACATGTGGTCTAACTGGGATGTGTGTTTGTTGTGTTTGTTGCGTTTGGCCCGACTGTTGGTATGAATCATTATGGGATGCTCCAAGTGGATGTCTTGAAGTAGTGGCTTGGTCCCTAGGGGGAAACACTGGAATATTCTGATACTTCAACTCAGCTCTTTCTGCTTCTGTTAAGGGCCAATATCTTCTCTGATTCTTGTCCAGATATGTGATGATGGTGGAGAAATCAGGATCTTGCAACTCATAGATGGTGACTGGATTAGGAGCAGCTTCCCAAATAGAAGAATGTGCTCTAAGGAGATGCTCCATCCCATTGATCAAATATACATCCATTAAGGTGTCATCTTGGGGAATCAGATCTCCTCTCCATATTCTTGCAACTGTAGACCTTCCTCTAGGTGTAGTTACTTGCTCCTCATTTCCTCCTCCATTCAAGTTTGAAGCATTATTTTCTTCACCAATTTCATTAATGTTTTCTGGGTGTTCTGTGACAACATATTGAATGTCTCTTTTGTCCATGTAGAATCCTCCTACGTACTTGACTACTGGTCTAGGCACTATGTAAGCTTCTGAAGCTTTCCTTAACCTGGCCACTGATCTGTTTAGACCATCCACATAAATAGGGATCTCATTCTGGTTGGTGTTCACATACTCCAAAGAGGTCCTGTACTCTCCCTCAATGATTGACATCATGCCAATCATGGGCACTGTGTTCTGCATGTCCTCTGAAGCCATGGGAATTTCTTCCTCTGACTCACTGGAGGTCTCTGAGTAATGTGAACGGTTACTTGGCTCTGCCACACTACCTACAGAAGAGATTACACTTCTTCGGCTTCCTAGGGTTCTTCCGGATCTCAGGTTCATCCACTTCACAGCTTAGGTCAGTCCTTTCTACCCTCCTAGCCTCTGAGATTCTTCACCAAAGGTCAGGGTTTCTAGAAGACTTTGGCAAGGAACGGACTGAAAAAGGATTTCTTCCAAATCACGATACTTGATTCCCAAATCTCACAATACATGATCTCTGGCTAAAAACGATATCTCGGCTAAAACGATCTCTGATCTGAAACGATACACAATACTGATCAGATATCGCGATCTCTGAGGACCAGACGATACACGATATCTCACAAAACGATACCTCAGAAACGATCTCTCGCAGACGATCGCTGACAAAACGATACACGATACTTGTTAGGTATCGCGATCGCTAAACCAAACGATCTCTGGGCCAAACGATACCCGATATTTGATGAAAACGATACTTGATACTTGAACACAAACGATACACGATCTTTGAATTGAAACGATCGACGATACACGATATTTGGTAAGTATCGCGATCTCTGAGGAGCGATACACGATACTTCACCCAAACGATACGCGATACTTGAGATCCACGATACACGATCTCTGAACTGAAACGATCGACGATAAACGATACTTGGTGAGTATCGCGATCTCTGAGACGCGATACACGATACTTGACCCAAACGATACTTCACCAACGATCGCCGATACTTGATCAAAACGATACTTCAGAGAAACGATACTTGGCACATACGATACACGATACTTGGACTAGCAAGCGATACACGATACTTCGGCTCAGACGATACTTGACCCAAACGATCGCTAGGAAAACGATACACGATACTGGCTAGGTATCGCGACCTTTGACCAAGCGATACTTCTCAAGTATCGCGACCGGCACGAAACGATACTCGATCTACGATACACGATAGACGATCGCTGGCAAAACGATCTCTGATCAGGTATCGCGATCGGTATGAAACGATACACGATCGACGGGAAATATCGCGATACTCGACCACAGGAGCAAAACGATACTTGATAAGTATCGCGATACTCAACCGCGGGAGCAAAACGATACTTGACCCTTAGACAAATTTTGAGAAATGTTTTTTAAGTTTTGATTTGATGCCCTTGTTCTCCTAGCTTCTCTCTCTTCTCCTCACTCTCTGTATCAATCAAATCACCTCTTTTTACCCCCTGAAAATCTCAGACGATACCTGACGCAGATCGTTTTTCTTGCTTAACTTGATTTGCAGAGAATTTTTGATCAAAAAGGTGGAATAGCTCACCTTGGTAGTTGATCCCACTGCTTTCTCACTACCCCTTGCTCTATGCAACCCTAGATTGCTCAATTCCTTGTCCGCGATCTCTGACACAGCACTCACGATACTCGATAGTCTCTCCCACAATACTTGCACAGAACACAAGTAACTTGCAAAATGAATTTTTTTTGGCTTTTATAGTTGAGATTTTCTTGCTCACTAAAAGGAAACTTTTCTGAACAAAACTAAACTCTACCCTAATGACTTGGTCTATTCTCTAACTACTCCTACTCTACTCCTTCCACTCAATTCCCTAAACTAACAACTCACTACACACACTCCAAGAATGAGAAGTAGCAAGTGCGACTGAAAATGACTTACCAAAGAAGAGAAAATTTTCACTCCTCCACGTACTTCAATGCAAAAAAGCTACTTACCATCACACGAATGCCTCGGTTGATTCGTCACTCCCCGGCAACGGCGCCAAAAAGTGTGTTGACCTAAGCATCAACTTAGGGACTTGCGGAGAAAGAGACTATACCTCAATCCCCTCATAAGTGCATATAGTGGGGATACACGCTTTTAATTATCAATCCAAAGAGTATACAAACCTAACCGAGTGTATGAGGACATGCAATCAAGCGATGGTCAATGCAAGTGAACTACTCAAAGAGTACAATCAAGGTAAATACTTATCCAAACAAGCTTCAACTGTCGGTTATGGCGAAACGATACTTGGTGCAGCAGCCGTCAGTATTTTGGACTTTTCTTCCAGCTCCAAGCTCCAAATATAGCGAATAGCATATGCGTTTCGAAGCTCTCGAGAAGACGCATCCAATGGCAGTGGTTTCACTCAATTCTGACGCTCCTACTTCAAGTTATGGTCAAAATACTGAGTCGCGGGAATACTTTCCTACACTTCAGCACTTCCTACTCGTCGCACACACCTTACCTACAGCAAACAATAGCTCTCATGGATAGACAACACTCACAAGCACTCTTTCCAAGCAATACACATGCATACAAGCTCACGAAGAAGAAGATATGGAGTGAAGAAGACACAAATTCGAATTTCTGTGCTCTCTATTCTCACAATGGTGTTAGCAGCAGACAAGGGAGTCAACGAAGATCTGGCAAATAGGCCAATAATTTTCTTCAGGAAGAAGTACATATGAGCATTCACGCAGATTTAGCACCAAGGCAACCTTAATTTTTCAAAACCTCTACACCAATTAAAAGTGATTCTCATCACTAAACACCATTGTAAATACCATTTCATCTTTTTGTAGCTCCATTTTGTGCAAGCCAAGGAGTCCTTGAGCTTGAGGAGCTTCAGAAGTATCTACCTGCCAATTTTCGTATTTTTTAGATCTTGTTTGAGCCCTCAAATAAGCCCTGGAACCTAATTTTTAACTAGGCCGGACACTAGGTCTGGACAGGGCCAAAGCTAGTCAAAAACTATAAAAAGAGCTAGAGAGCTCATTTTTGAGGTTAGATTGTAATTGAAACGAACTTGTAAGAGCTCTTTGAAAGTAATCTAAGAACTCCATTGCTCCTCACTCTTTGTCTTTCTGTGTGTGCGCGTGTGTGTGTATGTGTGTGCATGTTTGTGTGCTTCTCACTCACGCACTTGTGCTTCCACTTGCTCGAGGTCTTCATACCATCCTCACGTCTTCCCGGATTGACATTAAAGGAGGTGCTACTCATCACTGAGCTACACCAAATTTTGGCGCCGTTGCCGGGGATCGAGCTTTGAGGACGAGCGTGTGATGGTAAGACGTAGAGTTGACGCGTTGGAATTGTAGGTATTTTCTTCACTCTCATCGATTTTCTTTTACTTTCTTCACCATCTTCATCACCATCATCATCATTACCATCTCCCACCTCCATCTCCATCATCGCGAAAATTTCTGTTTTTTGATCATATCTCCATCTCCACCTCATTTCCCTCATTCCACTTGTGAGAGAGAGCGAGAGAGCGATATTGCGTGTGTGTTTTCTTGCATGTTTCTTGAGCTTTTTGCAGGTACTTGCTGAATCATCATCCCCAGCTCTCTGCGCAGGTACGAAAATCGTCGAATCTGTCTCGCAGTCGCCAGCCTCTGTCGATCGCGATTGACAGAAATTTCGATCATTTGGTAAAACAAAGTGCACCACTAGCACAAGCATGATGAGCACATCCCAAATCACCTAAAACAGTAGAAAAATTCCGTGTTTTTCTGTCAATCGCGACCGACAGCCTCTGTCAATCGCGATTGATACTGTCAATCACGATTGATACTGTCAATCGCGACCGACAGACCCTGTCAATCGCGATTGACACCGTCGATCGCGATCGACAGACTTCACGACCAACAGACTGCCACGTAGGATCCTGTCAATCGCGATTGACACCGTCGATCGCGATCGACAGCCACGACCGACACCTCTGTCAATCGCGATTGACACCGTCAATCGCGATTGATTGAAATTCAACGATTGATTGACTTTTGCGCGTAGCCACGTGTCCATCGCGACTGATAGGCCCCCCATTGACTGAAATTTCGGCGAAAAATCCGGAAAACGTGTCAATCGCGATTGATACCGTCGATCGCGATTGACAGCCACGATCGACTCTGTCGATCGCGATTGACACCGTCGATCGCGATTGACAGGCCCGACGGACACCTCTGTCAATCGCGATTGACAGACCTGTCGATCGCGATTGACAGGCTTTTCGGCCAAAAATTAGGGTTTTGTTTTTGTTCAAAATTGAGATAAGTTGGGGCAAAATAGTCAATCCATTAGCACATTGGAGGTTCCTACACTTGTGATTGGGAGAAATTCCTAGGATTTGTCAGCCAGATTGAATCTTGTTTTAACCCCCTAAACCCTGAACAGTCATAACTTTTTCATACGAAATCCATTTTTTGAGCTCTAGGGCTTGTTGGAAAGCTCGTGGCATATACTACACGCCCTCAACTGTTTTTTATAAAGATAATGCGTTGATTTTCAGATAGGGTATTTTGAAGTTGACCATACCCAGGGGAATCAAAGTCAGGGGTCTTTAGAATTGTTTTCTTAAAAATCTCTATACAAATTAGTGTTGGTGCTTCAGGAATGGAAATCATTGGTTCTGTCTTTGGAATTTAAATCTTAAAGCTAACTTTGGAACTCCTACAGATCTATTGAGAGCATCGAAGGGCATTCTAAGCAAGTGTAAGTGCAAGCTTGGGAACACACTTCCTGGGCATTCAAGGGCAACCAAGCAGGAAACAAAAGGTTGGAATATTCTCAACTCCCTCTGTCATTTTTTAGCTCAGGCTAAGTACGAATAGTGCTAGAGGTAAGTCAGGGCAACGATAGGCAGGTATCAAGTTGAGGACTACCTAAAAACTCAAGTTCAAGCTAAAAACCTAATCTCTGTATTGTCGATAACATAAAGGAAAAGAACCTTACGTGGAACGATCAATTCCAAGTACGGAAAATACTCAAGTATTCCTGACGACGCAATACCAGATAAGATCATAAACATAAAAACTCACTAAAAACGAATCAAGTAACTGAGACCAATTGATCGGCAACGAGGTTGTACTCTGGGCAAGAATTGGGCTGCTTAGATAGGCATATGAACCTTAGATCAGGACGACATCTTGTAAGGGAGAGACAAAGCCTTAGGTCTTCAGAGGCTAGTATTAACCACACTGCTAGGTCTTGGGCCCAGCAGTTGAGCCACCACTCGTACTACCCTAGCTCTGAGACCAGTGCATCAGAGATGTCTCAAGGCATGGACAGACCTACAGGAAGTTCAGGAGTGCCATACTTGCACAGGGTAGAAGGCCCTTACAAAACACAGTTGGAATACCTTAGGACCAACCGATTAGGTGCTAGCATCTATGAGGACGGCCTAGGAAGATCTGTGGTACAGATTAGGAATCCTGATCAATCCATTGGATTGGAGCACCCAGCTGTCAAATTTGAAAACGGTGCATACCTGGACAAGGAAGGAACCATATACGTAGTCACCAGTCACCCAGATAGGACAGATGAATTTGGAAATGTAATCCCTGAAGCGGACTTAGGTGACTTGGAACAAGGAAACATGGGTGCGGAACCTAGAACCCCTCGAGGCAAATCTGTTCTCACTAGGATTATCACGCCTGAGTGGGTTCCCCAAGACAACAAGAGCATAGAGTTGCTCCTCAATCGAGAAACGGACGAAGCCTTTTGGAGATATAAATCTAATCAGCCAACTGATATAGGAACTGTCATGATCTATGAGTTTAAGGATCCGGATAGCCCAGGTAGAGTGACCTACTTAGATCACACTTCGGAAAGGATCTTTGTGGTGACAGAAAATGATAGACATGCTTACACTTGGAAGGGTGAATTCATTTTCCCCCAACCAAGATCGAATGTATCCTATGGTCACCCTGGAGCTGGAACATCCCAAGCTCATGGAATGCAAAGAGACAGAAGTAGAGATAGACCAGAAGTAAGCTTTGCCAACCCCGTGGGCAGAGAAAGAACGAGGACGGAAACAAATAGAGTAGAACCTGAGTTACTTAGAGCTCACAGGAATCAGAGAAATGTGGATGGATTCCCTCTGCCGAGACCTAGAGAGCACACAAGAACTTTGAGACCAACCCAGCTAGTTAAGTCCATGAAGAATTACTTTGATGGCACAGGAGATCCCTATGATCATGTGGCGGAGTTCAAGCAAGTCTTGAGAGCCGAACAAGTGGAGGATCTATTCACGCAGTACAATGCCTTCGGTCTAACTCTTAGGAACACAGCACTTACATGGTTTCAGCCATTGGATGAGCGACAGTTCAGGAGCATAGACCAACTCCTAGAGGCTTTCATCGTAGAGTTCTCTAAGAGTGGCATAAGACACAATACCTCCTCACTGATTCACAGCTTCAAGCAAACCTCTCAAGAGACCGTGAGACTTGCAGGAAGAAGATTTAGGCAATATCTTGAGAGATGTCCTGTTTCAGAGCTACCTACACCAGCTAAACAAGTAGCCTTATTCTTGGATGGATTGCTGAGTACGAAATTGAGATCTTATGTGTATCTGAAGGACCCTAGGACTATAGAAGAGTGTGTAGCATGTGCATTGACATTGAAGATAACCTAGGGGAAGAACTAGAGCTTTCTAAAATCTACAAAGATTCAGATAGTGCATCTGGTCACTCTTCCACGCAATCCACATCAATTGAGGAACTGGCAGAGAAAGTGGCTCAGAAATTAGGTGTCTCTAGCAAACAAACTCCGAGATTTGCCCCTGTGAAGAGATGCTACACTTGTGGTGGCGACCACATGGTGAATGTATGTCCCATTATGGCTCAACCCCAAGTAAACCCTAGTAGCCAGTACTGCACTATCGAACGAAGATACACAAATCACACAGCACAAGACTGCCCATACAACAAGCAAGGAGTTAGGCAAGCCTACCCTCAGCCATACCCTCAACAAGGCAGATACCAAAACCAATACCCACCACAACAGTATGCTAGACCTCAACAAACCTACCAACCACAATACCAAGCCCAGCAAAGACCTCAGCCTGTGTTAGCCCAACAACCTCCAGCTCCACCCAACCTAATCCCTGTAAAGTATGCAGCAGCAGAAGAAAACCTAAACCGAGCTATAGTCCCCATAACACCATTGCTTTCAGAAAGTGATCCCAGTGACCATAGCTTTGATTCTACGCATGTTGAGAGTCCCCAGGCTTACTTCATGCAGTCTCCTGAACATGGTGAGTCTTACTATAGTGAAGAGCCAAATGAATCTAGTTGGGAAACGGATTACGCAAATGTCATGTACGCCAACCCCAACCCTAGGCCACAACCTAGGCAGGTAAGACCTCCATTCCCAAGAGGACCGTGCTACAGATGCCAAGGAGATCACTTCATTCGTGATTGTCCCTTACCTCCACCTACACAACCCCAGTCAGTGACGATCCCAGGCTTTTGCCAAGATTGTGGAAAAGAGCATCTCTTACGAGATTGCCCTAAAAATCCCAATAACATGCCAAAAATCACTCCTATCAACGTTGTGGGATTAGTGGTAGACTCCACAGGGAGCGTGACTTCCACCGCACCAGTACAGGTAGTCACTAGAGCTCAAGCATTGCAGCAAAACCAAGGGGTAGACCAGGAAAAGAGCCCAACAGCTAGTGAAACTGAGAGCATAACCAAGAAAAGGACTAGAGCGTGGAAAGATAGTCGAGAAAGAATGAAAAGACAATGGGCTAAAAAGATGAGTGAACTTGAGGAAAGCATAAGAGAAACCAAAGCCAGGATAACTGAACTCACATCTCAAACTCCCTCTCACACTACTCCGCCACCACCGTTCCCATCGCCATTTGACCAGCCACCTTCCAACCCGCCTCACCTAAACTCACCAACCCCAAGAGTAGGATCAGTCCTAGCAGATCCCACTCCCGAGGACCTTAATATGATGCTTAAAGCATATCAGGCCAGAATCCAAGAAGGGCCAACCATAACCGATCATGAAAAATGCTACCCTAGAGCCGAGCTAGAGCTTGAACGAACTAAAATTTGTGCCAAAATGGTGGAATTGGCTCAGACCATGTTTGAAGCTAGTCGCCTCTTTAACATCTCTAGCTCAGCTAAGACGCAGTTACATTTTGACGGACTGCTAGAAAGAATAGAGAGGCTAATTGCACAATCAGAAAAGGAACCTGCCCCTCAAAGAAAGGAAAGGGCAAGAGAACGGATCAGCCAGCCTCTTCAGGAAGCCCATGTGCCTCCTCAAGAAGCTTATCTTTCCCCCCAAAAGGCAGATGAGCCTCCCTCGAAAGCTCACGTACCTCCACAGGTTGCCTACATTCCTTCTCAGGGAGCATATGAGCCTGTTCGGAAAAGTAATAGAATAAGTAATCCTCCCCAGGAAGCTTGTGCTCCAAACATTTATGAGAGCGAGGAAAGAGCCAACGATAGAATAAGCCCTCCTTCCCAGGTTGCTTATGTGCCTAATTCTACGGAGCCAGACACTTCTTCTTCTATGAATCGGTTTGCACCAGACTTCCTACGAGAAATTCAAGAAGATAAATGGGATAACGAAAGTGAAGTCGCCCCTCCCTTTGAACTTGTGGATGATGCACACGACCAATTCCCACACGACATCCCATCTATTTACGGGGAACATGAGAGTGCTCAGTCTCACGAGAGATTGGACTTTGAATCCAATTCCATACAAGAGCTACCCCATTTCACGGGCCCATGGGAAGCCAAGTCCACATGTATGAGAGCACCCACAGTCATGGTAAGAAACGAAGATTCGGTCATACCTAGGAACACAGAGGTAGTGAAGAATACTAACGTGCAGTGCAATCTCAAGTTAGAAGAGCTACTCAAGGTTAGACCTGAATCGTGGAAACATGTAACCAAACAAGTACCTGAGATAGCAAAATCTCGTTCCCAGGTGGGATCACATAGGACAGTGCCAGAAATACCCTTGGATAAGATAGGAGACATGTGTGAAGGTGAAGAAGGGAACACCTATCTTCCCATTACTTATCAGGAGTACACCACTAAGGCAATTTTGGACTCAGGTGCAGGAGTTGCAATTGCCACCACCTCTCTATGGAAGCGTTGGGGCAAGCCGGCACTCAGGCCAACGAGAATGAAATTGCAGATGGCCGATGGTCACATAGAGAGACCCCTAGGATTGCTAGAAGGAATAACTCTCACCACTTGTGGTGTCGAGTTTGAACATACCTTTGCTATATGTGACTTTAGCAAAAATCATGCCTATGAGATGATTTTGGGACGACCATTCATGCGACAGTTGCAAGTGGTACAGGATTGGGGAACTAATTCCTTGTACCTGCAACACTTAGGTGTTACGACCAAGGTCAATCTCAAGGATTACTCTCATAGAGATGTCCCTCCAATCCAATGGAATCCCATCCATAGAGCCAAAGAGGACACGGAATCTGTGCATTCCATAGGGTCTGGATCCTCATGGATGCATGAAGACACTCATTTATGGATGTGCAAGGTCGCAGTAGAAGAAGAGAAGAGAGAGAAAGCCAGAGAGGTAGGTGCAAAAGAAACACATAGATCAATTCAAGACCCAGCCTATGCACCTGTAGTTTTTCCTGATGAAGAATTTGAACCCCATGGCTGGGCAGAAATCCTAGCAACAATGGACGTAGCCATCAATGAAGAACAATGGACACCTCACTGTGATGAGGATGGCTATGATATTTCAGTCTTCTCCATAGAGCCAATCATGGGAGAGGCAGTTCTAGAAGAATGCGAACCTAGCCCTGATGTCTTTGAGGATGCAAGTGACTCCGACCTAGAGTCAATCATCATGGACCCACCCTTTGCATCAGATGAAGAATACTTCCATGAAGTAGAATTTCAACCCCAGAGGCATGGAGAGCTTACAAATGATGTAAGATTAGCCACACATGTGACCCCAAAGGAAGAAGGAAAGAAACAGAAGAAGAGAGAAGTCTCACCAGAAGAGGAAGAATCTTTGTTTGAGGTCCCAGAAAATTTTAAGAAATATGAGGTAGATGACAGGAGAGTCATGATAAGAATGCCTAAACGAGAGGCTCAAGCAGGAGAGGCCTATGATAACAAAGAAACCACCAAGAAAATAGTTGTGGCCCTAGAAGAAGGAGAGGAGAGATGCACGTACATAGGCCATGACCTAACAGAGGAAGAAGAGCACGCGTTAATAGCCTTGCTAAGGGAATACAGAGATGTATTTGCTTGGAGCTACAAGGATTTGAAAGGAGTTGACCCTGACATATGCTCACACACCATCCCCATGACCTCAGATGCTAAACCCTCTAAGCAAAAGCCCTACACATATAACGATAATTACGCTGCTAAGATCAAAGAAGAGATAGATAGACTGGTTGAAGCTGGATTTATCTATGAAATTGAGCACACTGAATGGGTATCCCCCATCGTAGTGGTGCCCAAGAAGAATGGCAAGCTGCGTGTGTGCATTAACTTGAAAAAGGTTAATGCAGCCACGATTCGAGATAACTATCCACTTCCCATCACAGAACATCTCTTAGAAAGAGTGGCAGGCAAGGAAGTGTACAGTTTCCTTGATGGATTTTCAGGCTACAATCAAGTAGCCATAGCTCCAGAGGATCAGCATAAGACAGCCTTTGCCACAGAGTGGGGTATATTTGCCTTTTGTGTAATGCCATTTGGGCTTACCAATGCACCAGCTACTTTCCAAAGGCTGATGTGCCATGTGTTTAAGGAGTTCCTGAGGAAGAATTTAGAAGTCTATGTTGATGATCTTTGTGCTCATTCCAACATTAGACAAACCCATATTCCTGAACTCAGACAAATCTTTGACAAATGTCGAGAATATCAGGTCTGCCTGAACCCAGAAAAGTGCGTTTTTATGGTCAGGCAAGGCAAGATCCTAGGGCACATAGTGTCAAAGAATGGCATATCTACTGATGAAGAGAAAGTGAGAGCCATAGCAGAGCTACCTAGGCCAAGGAATGTCAATTGTACGGACTTCTGACTAACTTTGAGTGGACTGATGAATGTGAGAATTCCTTCCAGGAGCTTAAACGACGATTATGTTCAGCACCAATCTTGACCACACCAGATTGGAATAAGCCATTCCATGTTCATGTGGATGCATCCAATTATGCTATTGGATGTGTACTTGCACAACCTACGGGTGAAGGTAATATGGATCTTCCAATTGCCTATGCCAGTAGACAATTGAATGCAGCTGAACGAAATTATACCACTACGGAGAGAGAAGGCTTAGGCATGGTATATGCAGTCAAGAAATTTAGACACTATTTGCTTGCAAATAAGTTTAAATTTTTTACTGATCACCAAGCATTGTTATATCTCGTGAACAAGCCATGCAATACAGGAAGATTAGTAAGATGGTTCCTCTTACTAATGGAATATGACTTTGAGGTTGTGGTAAGGAAAGGTAGGACTCATTTGAGAGCAGATCATCTCTCTAGGCTCACATCTGGAGAAGCCCCACAAGGAGTATCAGATGACCTTCCTGATGCTTACTTGTTTAACTTGGAAGTGGTACCGCAGTGGGCTAAGCCATTGGTACCAGTATTGACATACGAGCCTAACCATCCAGTGGTAAACACACGGAATAAAGAGGTTGTAAAAGCCCAAAAGTACCACATCATGGCAGGAAGCATGTACAAGCACACAGATCAAGGGATCTTGGCTTGTTGCGTAGAAGAGGATGAGTACGCTAAATGGTTGCAATTAGCACATGTAGGTGCATTAGAGCAACACTATTCAAAACAACGAACCCTACAGACCCTAAGGAGACTAGGAGTGCATTGGCCAACTATGGAAGCTGATGTCCAAAAGTTGTGCAAGGAATGCCCAATCTGTTGCACTAAACCACCTGTGGAACACGCTACTCTTTATCAAGTATCCATTGTGCCAGATTGGAGCGAACCTCTAGTATCCTTCCTGAGGACAAACACATTCCCTCCAGACATGACTCTGGCTAGGAAAAGGAGTTTAGAACAAGAAGCCCTGGATTACTCACTCATTGGTGATAATCTATACAAACGCGGTAAAGATGGTTACCTGAGACTGTGTGTCCATGAGAGTGAATATCTTAAGATCTTGGAAACTGCTCACCAAGGTGTAGCAGGAGGACATTTTGGACCAGATCGGGTGATCAAGGCAGTATTATTTGCGGGCTTCTGGTGGCCTACCCTCCACATGGATGCACATACCTATGTGAAACGGTGTGATGTCTGTCAGAGAACTCAGTATCCTATACGAAAAGATGAGATGCCATTAAAACCTATGATGGGTGGACGTGCGTTCTCTAAGTGGGGAATAGACTTTGTAGGTCCTATTAATCCCCCAGCTAAGGGTTCTCATGCAGAATACATCATAGTTGCGACAGACTATCTAACCAAGTGGGTAGAGGTAAAGGCTACGACAAAGAACGATGCTCAAACAACTGCTAAATTCTTGTTTGAGAATGTGTTCACAAGATATGGGCTACCTATAGAGCTTGTAAGTGATAGAGGCACTCACTTCTTAAATGAAGTTATTGAAAATCTGCTCCAAGAATTCTTGGTAATACATAAGAAGTCTGCCCCCTATCACCCTCAAGCTAATGGACAAGCGGAGAGCACTAATAAGATCCTATGCAATGTACTGACAAAATTAGTAAACACTAAACGCTCTGATTGGGACAAACAGCTACACCATGCTGTTTGGGCATACCGAGTCGCCTATAAAACGGTACTCCAAGCCACCCCCTTTCAGATGGTATTTGGCCAAAACGCGGTGCTACCTTTAGATTTTTTGATACCTACATTGAAAATAGCACAAGAGCTCGAATGGACAGGTCATGAGCTCTCCTCTAGGATCTTTGACCTTGAACGATTAGGAGAAACAAGACTGAGAGCAGCTGCAGGGATATATGCGGCAAAGAAACGACAGAAGGCATACTTTGATGCCCATGTGAAGGATAAGGGCTTGAAAGCAGGAGATCTAGTTTTAGTCTACACACTGAAACAACACGCAAGGAAACTATAAAAGAGAGGCTATGGACCCATGATCATCAATAGGATCTCGACAAGTGGTGCTGTGCAACTAGCCACATTAGAAGGCGATGTTCTCCCAAACTATATTAGCGGATGCAGGGTTAAGTTGTATCAGGAACCTCTCACAGAGGAAATGCTAAGTCGACTCAACACTGCTAAGAAGCGCAAAGAGGAAGAAAAGCGAATTCGAGAAGAAGCTCAAGCAGAAGCCCTAGAGCGCATACGAAGAATGAAACTAAGAAGACAAGGTAAAGAGCATCCTAGGCAAGACGCATATGCAGATCAAGGATATGACGTGGCTATGTGTGAAGTTTCATGTGTTAGCTCACATAGAATAACTGACCGACGTCCTTTCATGACCTTAGATATAGGGCAAGGAAAGAGCGCAAGGACTATAAGGGCCTTGATTGACTCAGGCGCAGCCACCAGTGCTGTTAAATCGTCTTACTGTCAAGAGTTACAGCTAACTGTCGATCCTGTGGAAGCATATCTCATAGGATTAGGAGGCGTGGAAACCCCTTGCATGGGCGAGGTGGAACTTCCCCTCTATATTCATGATGAGGCAATGACAGTTAAAGCGCTAGTATGCCAAGACGAGGACCTCACGGAACCCCTTGTCCTGGGTCAAGACTGGATTTATGACCAAGCAGTTAACTTAGACCTAAGAAGTGGACTTCTTCAGGTATGGGTGAATCAGACTAGAATTACAATGGAGTTAAATAATGGAGCACTCAAGGAACTAGGAAAGGCACAGACTCCTGGTCCTTCCAGGGGTGCACATGAAGCTGACCATGCTGTTCTTGTCCAAGGCTATGTGACGCAGAAGAATGAAGATCTCAAAAAAGGAGTCAGAACCACAACGGAACTCCCTTCTTTTCCAAAGGCCAGAGGGAGGCAGAAACCAAAGGTGGATCAAAGACAGAAGAAGCAGAGTACTACCTATGTCGGAGATCAAAAGTACCTGCGCAGCAAAATGTCTCAGCGAGTGAAACAAGTGTGGGTGCGGAAAGGCGAACACCCGGTTGCACTCAAGCCAACCACACGGGCAAAGCCTCTTATTAGTAACCAACAACACGACACTAATAAGAAGTCTTTCAGAGGTTCTTCTGCTAATGTGAAGTCTATTTGGGTGCCCAAGAGGTCGATGAAGGCTAGCCCACAATCAAGACAAATTTGGGTGCCTAAGGCTTGTATGCGGGCTCAAATAGCTACACCAAGACCATATCCCATACAGTATGATCCATTCACTCGCACAGCTGGCATCCACTCATTTTCAACAATCAGGAACACACCAAGGCCCATGAGCTCGAAAATAATCGCTTGTAAATGGGTCCCTAAAAAGCCTCATTTTCTAGCCGACACACCTATAAAGCTCTCGAGAGTCTCTACGAAACCTAGAGCAAAACCTATCTGCTGCATTTGGCAGCCCAAGGCTTGTAATAAACCCCCGGATCGCATTTGTAAATCCATGTCAACATACTAACCACATCACTATCACACTACATCACTAAACTTAACTCTTAGGTCTACCGAACAACTAATCACACACACACTTGCATCGAGCACGTACTAACCCATTATTCGCTCCTGACCCTCATGTTAATATTGTAAGGGGAACAACAACAGTTCTCTCTTGTCCCGTACAACATTAACACATGTTTGTATATTCTCACAGAGACAGGCAACAAGAAGTAACATGGCCGATACGGTAGGAACCAGCTCCCAGGCAGGCACCAGCCCCCAAGTGGTGGACATCGAAAGCCTTCCGGTTGAGGAGGAACTAAAGGAAAGACCAGTGGCATTACGGGCATTACATGCCATACCAATTCAGAATCCTCCACAGGGTCATACCATGCCGGTGGGCAAAGCTTCACACTGGTTCAGTGACGTTGCTGGACCTCTGGGTGAAGGCACATATATGTGGGAGTCCGAAGTAGAATTCAATGGACGGTGGGGCAGATACCACTTCTTTACCAGAGAGTTTGAAAAGCTACAGAATAACGAGGGACTGAAGCCAATATGGAAGAAGGCTTGGCTCTATGACTATTTCAAGTTCCAACTACCAAAGCCCGATTTTCTAAGATGCTCATACCTGATTAGCACTCTCACTCCCAGCAAAGACAAAAAAGGATACAGTTCCTTTGTGCTTCCCTCACTCACAAGGGGCAATGAGCTGAAGCGCTTCCGCTTGACTATCAACTTGGTAAGAGAAGCTCTTGATATGCACGGAATGCACATTCCTACGGAGAAGGAGACCATGGTCCCCGATAATATGAAGAACAGGAATCTGACAAAACTAAAGGATATGGTGGCAATGACTCCTACGATAGCCATTCATTTACGTATGGTCATGCAACACTTCGCATTCCCCGCGCAAGACAGGTTCACAATGCCTCCCAAGAAGATCTGGTTTAGCCTCTACCTGGCGGATGCTTTTGAATTGTCCATCAATATGCCCCACTGGATTATCGACCAGATTCATATGGCTCATCAGAGATGGTATAAGAAGCAAAAGTCTGTGTTGTATGGTTGCTGTGCACTTACAAGAATTGTATATAGATGTCTCGCATACGATGTACAGGTGCAGAGGGCTCTCGTTTGGTCCAGAGCACAGGAGTTTCAGCGTAGATTGTCAGCTGTGGGGCCTCCCTCAAAGAAGATGAGAGGCACTGTCCAGATGCCTTGTGCACAAGCTCGCGGTGCAACCCTAACGCCTGAGACAACCCCAAGACTTCCTCGACGAGTGCAACCATTTACTATCAGGTTACCCAGGCACAGCACAGATGGCCCTAACCTTGTGTTTCCACCAGTACCGACTGATCTGGAATTCCCGCATGGATTCACTCTGGAGGATCTAACGGACGAAGAAGTTGCTAGAATCATCGACGCTGTAAATGCGGAAGTTGAAGCAGAGCAAGCTGGTGGACAGCAAACTGCCCCAGACCAAGCCCAGCCCAGCCAACCGGACGTAGTCAATGTGGACGATGAAGAAGAAGCACATGAAGAGGCACAGGGTGGACAATCAGAAGCAGAAGAACAAGAGTATGATCAGGAAGCCCTACAAGTACTGGAAGGTGCCCCCGCCTATACTAATGCATTAAAGAAGCTCTACGATACGATGAACCGAGTCCAAGAGCAACACAGGCTATCATTAGCTGCAGGTAAAGCCCTGATGAACCAGATTCTGGAGGAGGAAGGCGTGGACGAGCAATACCGTGCCACCCTGGAAATGATATCAGATGCTTTGGGAGTACCTGAAACGGTGCATACTGCACTAGCGCAATCACAAAGGACAGAGAAAAGATATGGAAGACGCCCCCCACGAACGGGAAAACAAATGAATGTATTAGGATCAGGACCACAAGGCACCCCCACAACCACGGGAACTGCACACACCGCTCACGACACCGAGGAAGCCCATATATCAAGCGCACCTCCATCACCTCCCTTACCACCTTCGCCTCCCTCTCCACCACATTCACCTCCCATTACCAATGTAACAACCACCGTTACCGCCTCCGAGCCCACCGCCATGACTGAAGCACAAACCGCCAATCAACCCACACACCCTCTCAACACCTCCCGTGTATATACTTCCACTAACACTGTAACCTTAACGATAGCTACTGACATCCCCATCCCCCCACTCACACTTTCGGGTAGTTCACATTCACAATTGCACACACCACTGTACACATTCACCACAATCACTGCACCCACAATTCCACTTTTCACAATCACTCCCACTTCCGTTTACACCACGGATTTTATGGACATATCACCTTCCACCGCACCTCTCCCTCCCCCCATGCCACCACAATCTCCCATTCCCCCACCACCCACGTCACCATTTTCCAGCACTGCATTCACACTTCCCTTCCCCTCTCCCTTCCCCTCTGCACATTACACCCTCCTTGCATCCATCCCCATTAATAATGTATTCAATAATATGCATCAGTGCATGTCTCAGTTACAACAACACTATCAGCACCTCGATGCTCAGCATACAAGCTTGTTCAGGCGACATGAGGAGTTACAAGGAAGATTCACTGATCTAGAGAAAGAAAAGCATCAGTTACAACAGCAGTTTAGTGCATTGCAAGAACAACATGAGAAACTTGTGGCAAATCCACCGCAGCCTGATGCAGAAGAAAGACAACATATGGATGATTTGCTACACTCACAAATCACAGAGAACCTCAAGCTCCGCCGCAACATGGCTCTATTACGGAAGCATATGTCTGCAGCCCTAGAAGAAAATAGACGGCTTCAGACACAAAACGAAGAGAACTTGGAGTTAGCCATGGAAGGTTCCCCACAGGAAATTGACCCGGAGAGATTTAAGGCTATTCCCTCGGACAATATGCAGATCATATTGGAAACCCATGCGGATCTCCTCGAAGCCCATGCAGCCTTAGAAAAGGAAAGAGACGAACTACGAAGGCAATTGGCAGCTCAACCAGCACCACCCAAAGAAGTCCCAACCACAGCGGACACAGCTGACGAAGTAGCAGCGCTCAAAGCACAACTCGAAGAATTGCAAAAGAAAGTGCTTGTATATGAACGACAACCCTCCCCCTTGGCAGAACCAGAACCTGAAGACCTAGTGCCAATCGAAGTAGAGGAAACTTTTGAGGATCCGTACGTTCCGATGCCAACACCCGGGGGTAAGCGAACAGAACAGGGCATGGACACAATTGAAATTGAGGCACCTGAATGGATGCAAAAATTAGAGAAAGTAGCCACGACGCATGATGACAGGGTGGCAGTCCAAATTGCTTTGATGTCAAAGTTGGAGGAGGTTGTAATAAAATCTGATTATTTTCAGAATCTCTCACACTATAGGTGGATCGGCCCATCAGATGACCTGTATGTTCCTTTTTGCGTGCTAATGGCGGATTATAATGCAGAAATCAAGCACCACACCTCAAGGGAACCCACCTCTGCCACCCAATTTGCACCTGACGACATCCCAGAAAGTGCCAAGCAGGGACATATTCGCCAACCGATGTGGAGAATTCGACTGCTTGAGACATACCCAGAAATGGTCAGAACATGGAACAACATGCCCTTGTACATCAAATATAACCCATGCTATTGCCCTGTATTTCGAAGGAGATCATGGCCGGAGTACACACAAACAGTGCTGACAATTAAAGGATGTGAGAAGTGGCTCAATTATGTGTACTTCGCACCCCCGAAGGGCCCACCTACGATTGGATATATGATTTCGACGATTCGACATTGGGGGGTCCGGTTCAAGAATGTACCTGATGTCATGACTCAGATGTGCCTGAAGATCTTCGAACTTATGTTGATCACCTTCAGGACCTTCAAAAATGTCAAGGAACCGCATCTCTGAGCATTAGGATTTAATGAAGGTAATCAGGACCTTGTATACGACATGAGCACAACCCCATCGATTAATGTTGTGTATGCATGGCACGCTCGCATCAAATATCTACCGGCATGCTTCAAACAAACGTTTGAAGAGATGTTTGTCACGGGATTCTAGGAATATCACTCCGAGATATTCATTCCCAGACCATCCCATCTCTTGCAGTTGTTTGCAGTGGAACAAGCTCTCCATTCCGAAAAGCTACGTATACCACATCCAGAGGTTCCCGGGCCGGTAGATTGGGATGCGCTACTCACCGATTTGGCCAAAGGATTGAGGATTGCCGAACATCACTTAGAGCAGGATGTTGTCGAGTACTACATCCAAAAACCCACACAACAAGGGTCTGTCAGGGACGACAGACGCGAGAGAGGGGGGGGTGTTAGCAGCAGACAAGGGAGTCAACGAAGATCTGGCAAATAGGCCAATAATTTTCTTCAGGAAGAAGTACATATGAGCATTCACGCAGATTTAGCACCAAGGCAACCTTAATTTTTCAAAACCTCTACACCAATTAAAAGTGATTCTCATCACTAAACACCATTGTAAATACCATTTCATCTTTTTGTAGCTCCATTTTGTGCAAGCCAAGGAGTCCTTGAGCTTGAGGAGCTTTAGAAGTATCTACCTGCCAATTTTCGTATTTTTTAGATCTTGTTTGAGCCCTCAAATAAGCCCTGGAACCTAATTTTTAACTAGGCCGGACACTAGGTCTGGACAGGGCCAAAGCTAGTCAAAAACTATAAAAAGAGCTAGAGAGCTCATTTTTGAGGTTAGATTGTAATTGAAACGAACTTGTAAGAGCTCTTTGAAAGTAATCTAAGAACTCCATTGCTCCTCACTCTTTGTCTTTCTGTGTGTGCGCGTGTGTGTGTATGTGTGTGCATGTTTGTGTGCTTCTCACTCACGCACTTGTGCTTCCACTTGCTCGAGGTCTTCATACCATCCTCACGTCTTCCCGGATTGACATTAAAGGAGGTGCTACTCATCACTGAGCTACAAATGGCAAAAAGTTCTTTACAAAGAGTCACATTTGACTTATATACTAGTGCCCTAAAAATGGTCCTTTCACACAAGAGACCGGCACTTTATTCACTAAAAGACTAATTTCCTACTATTTTACATGGGTAAGCTTCTAATCTTCTATGGGGATGCATCTAGAGGACTCCTCTAGTGCCTTTACAACGGAAAATATATTACAAGAATGATTATGATACAAAAATATGATGTCCAAATCGGAAAAATTTTGGGACCCGTCTTTTTCTCTACTTTGTGCTTTCTTTAGCTCTGCAACAGTATTGTATGTGCCAACTATCACCAAGAACCTCATAAGTGTAGGTCAATTTGTTGAGAAAATGTTCCAGGTCAGATTCACAAAGAGTGGAGCATTTGTTGAGGATTCACATCAAGGATTCAAGAGGATAGAAAGAGGAGAAAAATTAGGTAGATTATTTACATTTGAACTGCAAGATACCAAAAATATTGCTTTGTTCAACTATGGTAGATGAATTCTATCACAATTCAAAATTTGGCTCAAGAAGCTAGCTCACATAGGTGAAAGAGCACTGAAGCAAATCAATAGGGATCAGTGTGTACTTGTTCTACCAAATATCTGCAAACAAAACATGATCTACAAATGTAGTGATTGTCAATTTGGTAAGTCACATAGGCAACCATTCACAAAGAAAGGATAAATTCATGGAGACCTATTGGAACTAGTTCATACAAATGTATGGGGACCAAGCAAGGAGCCTTCAATCACTGGATCTAGGTATTATATGTCATTCATTGATGATTGTAGGAGATGGACCATATTATATTTTAAAGATGAAGTATTCTCATGTTTCAAGAAGTATCTAGCACTTGTAGAAAATCAAACATGTAAAACCTTGAAGCGACTAAAGTCAGATGGAGGGGGAGAATATTTCTCCCATGATTTTGACTCCTATCTCCAAGAGAGAGGAATCAAAAGAGAAATCACAACCAGGTATAAACTAGAGCAAAATGGAGTGGCAAAGAGAAGTAACATGACAATTGTGGAGGTTGCAAGGTCAATGCTAAATGAAAAGGAGTTACCAAATTACTTATGGTAAGAGATTGTATCCACAACCACATACTTGATCAATAGACTCCCATCAAAAGCATTGGATGGGATGACACCATATGAAGCATGAAATGGAAGAAGACCTAGCCTTGATCATTGGAGGATCTTTGGGTGCATAGCATATGCACACATACCTTCACAAATCAGAGGCAAATTGGACCCAAAGGCAGAGAAATGCATGTTCATTGGCTATGAACTTAAGTAGAAAGATTATAGGCTATACAATCCAAGCAACAAAGGGTTCTTTGTAATTAGAGATGTTGTGTTTGATGAAAAAAAATATTGTTTTGAATATGATTGCAAGAAAATCAAACTTCACTATGATCTAGAGGAAGACTTTCCAACATTGTCAAAGAAGAAATGAGCTTACACTTGAAGCATCAAATGAATCTAATGATGACCAAAAGACTCCAACAAGGTCTACTAGAGAGAAAAGGAAGCCAGAAAGGTATGGGTGTGATACTTCTTTGGCCACTAAACATTCAATATACTTAGCATAGGACTCAAACTCTGAAGAACCATCTACATATGAAGAAGCCAAGGAGAAGCCATAATGGAGGAGTGCCATGGAAGAAGAAATAGAAGCTCTACAAGAAAATCAGACTTGGGAATTGGAACCCAAGAAACCATCTATGAAGGTCATTGGCTCAAGGTGGATGTAGAAAGTAAAAAAGAACTCCACTGGATCAATTAATAGGTACTAAGCAAGGCTTGTAGCCAAAGGATTTTCACAAACCCAAGGTATTGATTATGAAGAAACTTTTTCACATGTTGCAAAAATGCCTACTATCAAGGTGCTCATGAGTGTTGCATCTTCCAAGAATTGGAAGATATATCAAATGCATGTTAAAAATGCCTTCTTGAATGGTTGGATTTCAAAGGAAGTATATATGGCTGAACCTCCTAGCTTTGAAGATCAATCATGTCCTGAACATGTGTGCAAGTTGAGGAAAGTTGTGTATGTCTCCAAGCAAGCTCCTAGAGCTTGGAATCATAGACTTGTCACTTACTTGTAGGATAAAGGTTTCATTGTAAGCAAGGCAGATCTTTCCCTCTTCATTAAGAAGAATCATTTAGAGGTCATATACCTTTGTGTATATGTGGATGATGTAATCATTATAGGGATTGATGCAGATAGAATCAAGAAGATCAAAGTTCAAATGAAGGAGGAGTTCAAGATCAGTGATCTTGGTTTGCTCACATACTGGTATATATAAAGAAAGGTATGTTCCTCACTCAGAGGAAGTACATTGGAGACATGCGCCTGAGTTCAAGATGGAAAATACAAAGGTTGCAGGTACACCCATGGAGGTAAATCTGAAGTTAAGTGCTCATGAAGGTGAACTAATTAAAGATGTCACTAGCTATCAAAGTTTAGTTGGAAGTTTAACTCCGACTACTATTGTACATCAAGTTACACTTGAAGAGAAGTTCACAAGTAAAAAGCCAAACTTAACACATATGAAAGTTTTTGCAGGTATTGCATATGTACATATTCCAGATGAGCTGAAGATGAAGATTGATCCAAAAGCAAAAAAATGTATCTTCATTGGGTACTCCCTTGAGCAAAAGGGATACAAATGTTATAACCCACTCACACGAGAAGTGAAGGTAAGCAAAGGTGGTATTTGATGAAATGTGAAGCTACTAAGTAGATGCCAAAGAAGGACTTAATCTTGAACCAAATGACAAAGAAAATGCTAAAAAATCAAGCGCAAAATCTCAAGTTTTGAGTGAATAGATGTGTCACCAAGCAATAGTTCCAAATCAAATCCATGGAGTGGAAGATTGCATGGAAATTTCAATCCATCAAATACATCCAAGAAAGCTAAAGAAAAGCTTTCTACTGGTATTAAAACATCTACACATTTAGAAGACATTAATGGAGATTTAGGTGGTTCAGAAAAGACTCTTGATGAGGAACTTGGATTGCCCTCTGTGAAGATTCTAGGAGTAAGAAAGGCACATGCAGAAGATACAAGGAGAAGTCACCCAAGACCAAGAAGATTTGGGAGGATGCAGAATTCATTGCAATGATTGGCATATGATAGTTACATGGCTTGTCATTGTGCCTACATGACAAAGGTAATACAAGTTGTTGAACCCTCTTGCTTTGAAGATGCAATTGGAAATGCAGATTGGGAGAAAGCTATGGGTGAGGAAATGGCTGCACTTTATGGAAACAAAACATGAAAGCTATTTCCATTGCCACAAGGAAAGAAACCCATAGGCTGCAAGTGGGTTTATGAGGTAAAGCACAATGTTGATGGTAGCATACCAGGTATAAAGCATGATTGGTAGCAAAAGGATATGCATAGAAATATGGCATTGATTATGAGGAAACATTCAGCCCTGTAGCTAAAAACTCTATTGTCACAGCACTTGTTCCATTAGCTATAGCAAAAGGATGGACTTTGCATTAGATGGATGTCAAGAGTGCTTTCCTACATGGTGATTTAGAGGAAGATGTATACATGGACCATCCACAAGGATATAAAGATTTAAAGCATTGAGAATACTTTTGGAGGTTGCAAAAGGCTTTGTATGGGTTTAAACAAACCCCTCATGCTTGGCATGCAAGGATTGCTAACTACTTAACCACCATTGGAATTTCTATGTGTGATGAAAATCATTCATTATATGCAAGGAAAGGTGATGATGGCATCTTCATTGTGGCTATTTATGTTGATGACTTGATTGTAGGAGGTGAAAATGAAGCAAGCATTAAAGAGGTAAAGCAACTCCTTATGCAGGAATTTGACATGAAAGATCTTGGTGTGCTGCACTATTTTTTGGGCATTGAGTTTATACATATAGAAACACATGTATGGATTTTGCAAAGGCAATATGCCTTGAGTATGCTACAGAAGTATGGTATGGCTGATTCTAAGCCAATTTCTATGCCATTAGGTTAGAATATGAAGTTGGATACTATATCAAGTGAAGCATTGAAAAATGCTACTATGTACACAAAAATTGTGGGAAGTTTGATATATCCCACAATTACAAGGACTGATCTAAGCTACACAACTGAACTTGAAAGTCAATTTATACAGGTTTCTAAGAAAGCACACTTAGATGCTCTAAGGCACACTCTATATTATGTGAGCGCTACTTTGGATTATGCATTGTTTTATGAAATTGGTGTAGATTTGTGTGTCCATGGATACACTGATGCAGATTGGGCCTGTAGTATTCAAGAGAGAAGATCTATTAGTGGCTTTATATTCTCACTTGGAAGTGTAACTATTACATGGAGCACAAAGAAGCAACCCATTGTTGCTTTCTCGAGTACAGAGGCTGAGTATAGAGGTGCTACAATGGCACCATGTGAAGCATCATGGTTAGATATGCTACTTGCAGATTTAGGTGTGGAAGTGCAAAAGCCAATCATCATCTATTATGATACTCTTAAGAGTATTTAGTTAGCACAAAATCCTATTTTTCATGCTAGAACAAAGCATATCGAGGTACATTTCATAAGAGAGAAGGTATTAGCAAGTGATATTGATCTTGTTTATGTGAGGACACATGAGCAGGTTGTTGATATTTTTACTAAAGCACTTGGAGCAAAGAAGCTGAAGGAGTTTTAGAAGATGCTTGGATAAGAGGACATCATGTTGAGCTTGAGGGGGAGTGTTGAGAATCAAGCTCAACATGTAATGTTGGAGGATGACACGTAACACTTTTTCATTTCTCTGAAATGTATAGTGGTCACACTTGTATATGTCAAGGATACTTCATTGAGCTTTACTAGACTTACCTACCGAGAGTGATGGCACATTTTTTTCTTGCCAATTCACTCATTCGCATTATGCCCCCTTCATCGAACAATAAATCTACTCACAGGGACTGTCGGAGCTATAGAAGCACTCAATTATCTTTCCAATTGACCACCCCAAAGGTTTGATCCTTGTCGTGTATGCATTCAACCTCGAGAAAGTCAGCCCATCCAAGTCCTTGTACTTCCAAATCTCTCTCGACAATCCACACTTTGTAGACACACGCCCCCTCCGATCCCACCTATTGACATCTCCTCATTGACCAAATAACCTATCCCATCCTTCACCACCATAACCCAACTCGCACATAAATTACAATCCATTTTTGAAACCCCACCCACAAAGCCCGCCTCACTACCATGTGCCTATAGTATCTCTACCCCGTTCAATGTTGTGTACATCTACTTTCACTGATGAACACGTTCTTGTAACCTCTTTACCAACCACCATTGTCTCGACTACCATTACTACTAGATTTTCCATTCCACCAACAATTGCACCATTCCCACCCCCTATTCACCCCACATTAGCACCTTTCCACCCACCTATCTGCACACCCACCAATCTGTCATTCACCTGGTGCATGGATCAGTCCCAAGAAAATTCTAGGTCGTGCTCGCTAGACACTATAAAGATTATCTTGGAGGATTACACTATGTTGTTCAAAGTAGATGATGAGCTCACCATAAAATATGAGACGAAGAGGACTCAAGTAGCATTGCCCACACCGATCCAGCGATACTTGGTGTAAAAGCAAACACTAATTGAGTGATTTCTCTTAGCCCCAATACTCGAATATGGTCAATAGTGGGTTCGTTTTGAAGCTCCCAAGAGGAGGCATCCAATGGTTGTCCCTTCAACTCGATCAGATCACAGTGATTCACACTATGATAAAAAATGGAGTGGCAAAAAACACCAACTCTTGCTTCTATGCTTTACACACACACCAATACAATGAAAAGAGATGGGGAAGGGATAGAAAACACCTCTAGGCACACATTGCATGCCTCAAACACACAAACAAGCTCAAGGAGAAAAAGATATGTAGACAAGAAGAAATAAATTCAAAATTATGCAAAGTTAACTCCTCACAATGGCAAAAGTCTTTACAAAAGATTCACAAGTGACTCATATACATGTGCCCTAAATTTGGACCTTTCACGTAAGAGACCAGAACTTTCTTTATAAATCCCTAAGTTCTTACTAATGTACAAGGATAATGCTACATTCTTTAGGGATCATGCATCTAGTGGATTCCTCTAGAGCAATTACAAGGCTTCTCATAGTTTTACAATGGCCTTTTGAAAAAGAAAATGGGTCATTTTATTGAAAATTTGGGGGCCTACTTTTCCTCTCTTCCTTCTTCTACTTTTCATCTTGATTCCTCTACAATACTCTCCCCCTCTTAGTCTCTATTGTCCCTTGGTAGGCTTCAATGGCATTTCCCAAGGTGCTACATGTTGAAAATCAAGTCTCAATTGTGCAAAAGGACTCAACCACGGGTTCTGCAAGTGGACCAATAAAATTGAAGGACCCATCAAGTTAGAATCTCCACCAAACTCAATCAAATTCAAATCTCATCAGTCAACCACCAAAAAGTGCACCTACATTGATTGGTGGGTGGTTAGCTAGATTGTAGGAAAACTAAAGCTCTATATAAGCATGTCTTCATCATGTGATGTCGAGCCTTCTTTAAAGCTCTTTGAGTTGGTTGTGGTGTTGCTTATTTTGTTTTGATCTGCCATATGTATTTGCTTTGCTTTTGAAGTGCTCTTGGTTTGTGTGGTCTTTGCTCTCTTTTATCTATTCATGAAGCTTTAATATTCTTTGTTTGGATGCTGATCTTTTGAGACAGTGTTTCAATTTATTCCTTATCTTGCGTTAATGCCTTCTTTTGGATCCATACTTGTCTTTGTTGTCTTTGAGCTTCTATTAGTCTTTTGGGTATCCATAGTTGTATTGCCCTTTGGCTTGATTGTTGTGCTCTGCCTCTGTTGGACTGTCTTCTTCTTCTAGGGTCTGTTGGTCATGTTTGTGCCTAGTTGTATTGGTGCCGTTGGACCTGATCTCTGCAAATCTATATTTGTTTGACTTTCTTGCAATATGTTTGTCAAGTTCCTTTTGATTTTAGGATGGTAAATAACTCTCCACTTTCCTCTCTAGAATGAATGACCTTACTAGAACTCTTGGGGATACTTTCCTAAGAAGGAGGGTTTGGTTGATTACATGTGGTAGGACAAGAATCTTGTAAGACACACTTATTGGCTTGAAGCATGAAATCTTGAGATGTGGATTTTGGATGGGATTCTAATTCATGCATACTATAGTTTGGTACATTAGGTTTTCCTTGTCCATAGTCTTTAGTGGTTTTTCATCTAGAAGACTAAAGACTTCCCTATGTCCTAATTTGGATGATATGTATCCCTTAGCTCTATGTATTGTGACCTCATACTCATATATCCAATCTTGACCTAGGACAAGTTCTTCCAAAAGATCATAGGTCTTACAGACCAAAAGTCTTTGTTGCATGGTGTTGTTTCCTAGATGTAACGATAGGGTTACTTCTCCTAGGCATTCAATGATGTTACCTCAAATCCCTGTCATGTAAGATTTAGTTGGAGAGAATGGCATCTTCAATTTCTCAATTAAAGAAGCACATACACTACTCACAACTACTCCAATATCAATTAAAGAGTCAACTAAATGATATTCTTCATTTCCAATGCCTAGGTTCAGATAAGGTTGTTTTGGTATCTTTCCTAGGGTTTTGATGATGGTGATGTGATAATTCACCATGGGAATGGGTTCTTCACCTCATATATATCTTTCATCACATTCTCTGATCCATTTCTTATGTTTTTGTATTCTCTCTAGGGCTTCTATTCTTGTTTCTTCTCTTATTCTCTTTTCTTGTTTATTCCTATTCTATGCTCCTAGAAGTTTAGTAAACATTTGTTCCATTAGGGGTTCCATATATTTTTTCATTATGCAACCACATGGTTTGGAAGTATATCTCCATCTAGAGTAGCTAAATTCTTGGCTCCACCAGAGGAAATTCTATTTATGATCAAGGGATCATATCCTCTTTGTTGCAGTTTCTTCATGTGCTATTTTAGAGTGTAAACAAGCAGTGGATCTACAACTCTAACACCTTTCTCTTTGAGACATGCATCATAGTAAGCTCTTGAACTAAATTAGGCATGAATGTTCCTCAAGTGTAGATTCTTGACATAGGTGACAACTTGTCAGGTATTCATGTACATCTTTTTGCATATTCGGTCAATACACTCCTTCTCGTTTTAATTCTTGTGTGGTTCCACTAACTCTTTTATATGTTCTCCATTTGTTCTCCTGGGCATGTTTGATGAAGTTACTTCTCTCCTCATCCTCGACACATCTTAGAATTATTCCATTGGAATCTTGGAAGTATAGGCTGCCCACCACAATGTGGAGGTTTATTGTTTTCCAAAGTTCTCTGCTTCCAATCGAATTGACTGTTTTGGCCCACATGGGAGTATAGGTATCAATTTTTCAACCCATTTTGGACATACTTCTAGGTTGAACAAATAGGTGTCTGGAAGCTCGTCTGCTACACCAATGGGTGACTGTCCATGAGTCATTCTTGACAAATGGTCAGCTCTTATGTGAGTACTTTTCTTGACTACTACATCAAATCAAATTCCATGAGCATTAGGAACCATCTAACTAGCCTTCCTGTGTTACAAGGTTTATTGACCAAGTACAATAAAGATTGGTGGTCAATAAAAAACTTGAACTTGTTGGCTAGGAGGTAATGTCTAAACTTGTTTACCATGTAGACCATATCTAGGCCCTCTCATTCAATCATAGTATAATTCTATTTTGCTTGATTAATCTATCTATTGGTGTAGGCTATTGGATGGTCTAACTTTCCTTCATCTATAGGTTGTGCTAAGATGCATCCAATGGCAAAATTAAATGCTTCAACATGTATATGAAATGGTTTGTTCTAGTTGGGCATTTTCATATTCGTGCTGAACTCAATCTCCATTTTAACTCATTGAATGCCTTCTCACATTCTTCTGTCCAAGTAAATTGAGTCAACAATCCATCCAAGGGTTTTGCAATTATGGCATACATGTGATTAAATCATTGATAGTATCCACAATGACCCATAAATGCTTGTACTTCCTTCACATTTTTAGGTCTATGTAATTCAAAAATAACTTTGATCTTATCTTCATCTGTGGAGACTCCTTTTTGAATATGTTTCCCTGTCTCACCATGAAAACACATTTTTCTAGGTTTAGACCATCTATATTGCCTACATTTGTCGAACCTTTTTCTTAATTCAGGTATGTGGGCAATATGTTGAGAAGAGTATGTACATAGATCATCCACATGTACCTCCAAACTTTTCCTGAGGAACTCTTTGAACACATGAAACATTAATCTTTGGAAAGTTGCAAAGGCATTTGTTAAACCAAATGGCACAACCTTGAATGCATATACTCCCCATTGAATAGCAAAACTGGTCTTATGTTGGTCTTCAGTAGCAATGGCTACTTGATTATAAACTGAGAACCTATGCAGGAAGTTGTAGACTTCCTTGCTTGCTACCCTTTCCATGAGATGGTCTATAATGGGTAATGGATAGCTATCTTGAATGGTGGCATCATTAAGTTTTTTGATGTTGATACAAACCCTAAGCTTTTGATTTTTCTTTGATACCACTACCAAAGAAGAAATGCATTCAGTGTGTTCAATTTAGTATATAAATCTAGGTGCTAAAAGTTTGTCTATTTCTTCTTTGATCTTGGCTTAGTATACATCATTGTATGTGTATGGTCACACCTTTCATATCTTTGTAGGTCCAAGTGAACATGTCCCTATATTCTCAAATTAATATTATGGGTTCTTTTTCCTCCTATAAGGACATATCTTTTCCTATGTATGTGCATCTCTCCTCATCTCCTTCTCTTGTTACCATTACCTTCTTAGTTTGTTCCATGTTGTCGTATGTTATTCCCTCTTGCACCTCTCTCTTAGGCATTTGGATAGATATTCTCCTTTCCTCCATTTCATACCTCTTAAAATATTCTAGCACTTTGAATTGTTCATGTGGTAACTCTTCATCAATTTTGTTTCTGTCTATTCTAGGGTTTTCTTGATATTCTTCTACAGAGAATATTTTCTTATTTTTCTTCGTGTCTTCCATTTCTACCTCCTTTAAGTATTGTTCTTCTGAGTTAAATGCAGGCTCCATTTCTATGCTTTCATAATCCTCTTTCCAATTTTTCTCTATGATCTCACCTTCCTTTGCCTCTTGAAGTACTACCATGTGCAAGCTTAGGTCGTATCCTTCTTCATCCACATGCTCGTTCATGGTTAATACTTCCTCATTTACACACATGTCTAGTGTGGCTAATGTTTCCATCCATCCATGTGGCTTGAACTCTTCATCAAGGAATATTTGTGGCATGGATGTTGGTTCTTCTATAGATCTACATCTCTCTTGCCCTACTTGCCAAGCTTGTAATCATTCTTCCTCTCCTTTTGCTGCCTTGCAAATCCATAGTTGGGTATCCTCATTCATCCAAGATTGGCCAGTAGAACCATCACTATGGATTGACACATCATGCTTGTCTTTATGTATATGATTCCATTGAAGAGGTGGTACATCTCTATATGCAAGGTTTTGGAGATTTATTTTAGTAGTAGTGCCTTGGTGTTGGAGATACAAAGCATCTCGTCCCTAATCTTGAACTACCTTTACCTATCACATGAATGGTCTATCTAGGATAATTTTTTCATTGATTGTCTTGCCAAACTGGCATATAGATAAAGTGCATTCAAATTCTACTCCACACATTTTCATGATTACATTTTTTAGGAGTCTTAAAGGTCATTCCACATGACCATCTACTATTTGTAGCTTCATTTTAGTTGGTTGTAGAGCTAGTCTTCCCCATTTCTCCCAAATTTCTTTGGTTGTTATCCGGACTCCAACTCCCATATCTAGAATGGATTTGGTCATATATCCTCAAAATGTGATTGGAAGGCATGTATTTCCTTCATCTCCCTCACTAAAAGATCCAACCTTATCGATTGGTATTTTGATAGTTGTTGCTTTCTTGAGATTTTCTCCTTTTATAGACATGTTTTTTTCATTTAATTTCAATTGATTAGCTAATTTCTTCCACAGATGAGGTTTGACCTACAAAATCTATTTTAGTGTTATAGAAAATTGCACTTTTTCTTTCTTTAATTCTTGTAAGCTAGTCAACACTTCCTCTTACATTCTCTTCTCATCGTATCTTATTGTTGAGGCATGAAAGAAATCTTATTTTTGCTCATATTCTCCTGTATAATTAGAAACTGTAGTTAGACTAATTGCTTTCTATCTTTCCTAATCTAGATTGGATAATTCTTGAGAATCTTCTTCCTGCTCCATCCTAGGTAGATTCCTAGAAGCATCTAATTCTTCAAAGGGAGGGACATCCTCCTCAATTTCCTTCCATCTCTCTTCTTGCACTTTGGTCCACAAATCATGTGGCCAGCTTGCTTCCACTTCTGGAATCATTGAGTTTCTATGTATGTTCTCAAAATGTAAGTCTTCTTCAATTTCTTTAGTTTGTTTAGGTTTCCTCTATTGTGATTTATGGTTTCCTAAACATCCTTGGAACGTTTCTTTGGGGATTCTCATTTCAGGGAGGCTAGTTATTACTTGTTCTAGCTTATTCTGAGAAGCTTCAATTAATCTCTTACATATTTCAAGCCTTTCTTTTTCGATGTCTCTACTTGGGTAAGTTCTATCATACTGCTCTAGACTAGGTCCCGTCTCTATTCTAGGTCCCGTCTCTTTTAACCACATTTTCAAATATTTAGGCATAGGATCTGCTATAATTGATCCGACCTATTCCTATGTTTGATCCTCTTTCACCAAATTCATGTCTTGATTGGATGGTTCACTATTTTTAGGTTTGGTATGTTTGGAAAACTTTCTTTCTCTTTATCCATCTTCTTAATCCACTTCCTTTTAATCTTTTCTCATGTAGTTTTCCACCTTTGAGTTTTTTTCATTTTTGATGTGATTGCTCGTCCTTCTGAGTCTTCTACTGTTTGGGGTGAAGTTTCCATCTTATCCCCAATCTTGTGACTATCTGATTTTTTTTTCCCTAGTCTTGCTTTAGCCCTAGTAATGGCCTTCAATGGGACATTATACTCTTTGTCAGTTCCAGAGGACTCTATTACCTTGATCACATTAATTTGGGTAGTAGATAAAGCATTGTTAGGGTTTTTAGGGAAATTTTTGAATAGATGTTCCTTGCCACAATCATTGCAATACTTTTCCCAACCTATGGGGGTGGTGCTTGGTATGATATTATGTATTCCCTAATGAAGTGGTCTCCTCCACATGTATAGCAAGGTACCCTAGGTGCAGGTGGTCTTGTTGCACATCTACCTAGAGCTTGAGCTCTAGGAGTTGTATACATGAGGTTGGCATATTCTGAACCATACGAGTTTGCATAACCATCATATTCATAGTGTTGTTGCTCATAAGGGGATTCATACTCTATGTAGCTTGGGTCGTAAGACTAATAGTCTCTATAGCTCTAGTCGTATCCTTTATTTAGGTTTTTTGCACTCATCAAAGGTGATGTGGGCACTATGGCTCTCTCCAAATTTTCTTTAGGCTGTGCGTATTTGATAGGTACGGCATTTTGTGGATGTGGGGGTTGCTATCCTAGCACTGGTTGAGGTTATGGGTGCCCTTGATATTCAGCTTGATCTCTTGAGGGGTATCCATGTGGTCTTTACAAAGGTGGTGGGAATGTTCTTGATTGTCAGTTGTAAGGGCAATTTTCAATGTTGTGATTTGTATACTTTTGTTCAATGTGACAATATAGACTATGTACTTGGGCTTGTTACCTATTGTATTGGTATCGCTATGGGGGAATTGTTTCTCCTCTTACACATGCATGAGTTGGATGGTCACCTCCACCTTGCACACATTTTCTTAGCATTGGCATTCTCATGGGAGGGTTTTGATAGCTCTTTTTTCCCTAAACACCTAGATTTGTGGTCACTAAGTCTACCAGTTCTTCTACATTATTGTTTTTTTGAAGTCGCATTACTAGATGTGTCTTTAGACATGGTGGGGCTATGGGGAATCCTTAGATCATCAGATAGATTATCTTCCAAATCTATGCATTCCCCTAAACATTCACTCATAGTCTATAATCGTTTCACATATACTAGGGCTCTCAAATTTCAATTAGCTAGACCATCAAGAAACAAAGATATCATTTTTTATTGGGTAGGCCTCTCTTCCATAGGACATTGTTCAACTTATTGATTGAACCTTCTGCCTGCTAACCTTACAGATTCATTTGGAGCTTGTTTGAATGTATGGATCAGGGACAAGGAGTTATGTTTGATACCCCTCTTGGTGAATTCACCTATGAATTCCTCAAAGATCTGTTCTATATTCACAAAGCAATTAGGATCTAAGGGTTGGAACCAAGTCAAAGGAGTTCTAGTAAGAGTGAGTCCGAAATATTCATATTGGACAAAGAAGTCATCAACTTGCTTAGCACATAGCACTTGCTTAAACTCATCCATGTGTTCATAAGGGTCTCCTGAATGGTCAAAATGATTTCTTACACATTTCACTAATTGAATAGGTCTTAGTCTTCTTCCTACCTCAAGAGGTCGAGGAATTATAGGAATCATTGGACGCACACCTTGTCCTTTGTCTTGGGGGGGTCTTAGAGGAAAGGGTGGTCAGTTCATTGGCTCACTTTGTGAATGCATGGGAGGCATGGTGTTGGTATCTAGAATGGTGAATCACACATGTGGCTGAATTGGCACACTTTACTAGCTTGATTGACCTTTGGAAGGATTTTCTTGATTGTGTTGCTACCCATGAAAGTTTTGAGAAGTGGTTGCCTGATCCCTTGTAGGGAATACTGGCAGACCCAAGCATTGTAGTGGAGATATCTCTAGATCACTGACTTCCCAATAACTTCTCTTTTTGTGATCTAGATAGGTGACTCTAGAAGATTCTTTAGGGTCTTGCAACTCAAAAATAGTGGCAAGATTTATGCCTTCTCCTCTTGAGCATGAAGTGGCTTGCAACAATTTTTAAGTTCCAGCTATTAAGTAGAAGTGAGTCAAGTAATCATCATGAGGGATCTTATTCCCTCTCCAAATGTTTACTACTACAAATCTTCCTCTAGGATTAGTTATTGCTTCTCTATTATCTATCCCGGTGGAGTTACTAGGGTCTTCCAATTCTCCTCTTTCATTGATTCTCTTAGGATGTTCAGTCATGAGATATAGTTGTCCACATTTGTCCATATAAAATCCTCCCTCATTACTTCACAGCTTGCTTGGATAAAACTTTTAATTATGTGGATTTTCTAAGTCTTGATATTGACTATTGATTCCATCCAAGTAAATGGGAACTCCTTGCATGTTGGTAGAGATGTATTGTAGGGAAGTCCTATACTCTCCGTCTATTGCTAACACGAGCTCTGTTGAGTGGATGGAGCTATGTATATCTTTTGAGGCCATGGTCGACTCTCCCTTTGATTCACTAGAGGTATCCAAGTAAATAGAGTGAACACTCTTTTGGGCTACACTCCCTGATGAGGATATCACACTTCATCTACTTCCTAAGACACATCCAAATCTGAGTTTGATTCACAATCTAGGGTCTTAAATGGTCTTCCATGAGTGTAGTTTCTCCAACTTACCTCTATAGTATCTTCCCAAGTCTTGGAATTGGTTATAATTATGTTTGGGTGCTAGATGTCTTCATAGAATTTGACTTCCAATTTAATTAGGGTTTGTTTCCAAGTTGCCATGAAACACGATACTTGAGGTTTGACAATACACCATATTAACCTAGACAATACGATACTTGTATTCTATCATGATACATGATACTCAAGGGACCATGATGATCGTTAATGTCTTACACGATACACAAATATGACAATACAAGATACTTGCCTTACTAGCAATACATGATACTCAGGAGTATCGACAATACACAATATCAAACGATTGCAATACTCAACCAGACAATACATGATACACATCCAAGATTGGCAACACATGATACTTAAGGTATCGATGATACACGATATTTGAGGTGATGATACTCAACTAGGCAATACACAATACTTGTGTATCGCATACACACTAGGAGTAAGGTATCAACGATGCACAATATCTGCCAAGTATCGCGACACACGTGAATTTGGTATTGTGATACCAAACTCAATTGGCCACGATACTTGGACTTTTCTAAGTCCAAAATTTGAACTTTTTTTGTCTATGTGCTCCTTGTGCCCTACATGCCTATAGCTAGCAAATTCTACTGCTTTAGTCCTTATTTTCCCTCATAATAATCGATGGTTGTGGCATCACTTCATGTGAGTGTTCAATCAAAAATTTGAATCATGCACAATGAAGTGATCACCTCAAAGAGTACTCTGCTCAGTTTTTATCACTAGAACCCAGTTGTGCACCAAGTTCCATGCGATCAAGCTCTATGACATTGATTGTTTGGGAGCTCCATGATACTTGTTAAAAAACAAGTGTCTGGAAAAGTGGTGAAATTTGGTTTATAGTCTCTAGATGAGACCAAAGACTCAAGAAAAAAGTGAAATTCTTTTGGTTTTTTAGACTTGTGATTAATTTACTCTACTTCCTTATTCCTTCACCTACTTCTACCCTAATTCCTCACCCTAAACCTGATCCTAAGAACTTTTCACACACACGACTGTATGAAGTAACAAGTGAAAGAAAAGTTTTGACTTGCCAAATTACTGAAATCACTTCATTAGGTGCACTACCTTCACAACTACTCTTTAACAATCGCATAGGCACCTTGACTGAGGTTGATCCTTGGCAACAGAGCCAAAAACCTATGTACCTAAGCTCATGATGTCTTAGAGACTTGTGAAAAAGGAGACTAAATCTCTTATAATAATCAAGAAAGTTCATATAGTGGTGGGATTTTTACACTCGTTAAATTATCAATTCGTGAATTAGATCACATCAAGTGTATGAAGACATATGCTCACCTAATACTTAATTTAGAGTTGGGACAAGTAATGCATGCAAATTAGGCTAATTCTACCTCACATGATATCTCCTACACACTGGAATGTATCACGATACTTTGTGCAACAGTAAACAATAATGGAGTGATTTGTCTCAACTTCGATACCCAAATATGGTCATTAGTAGATTCATTTCGAAGATCTCAAGAAGATGCATCCAATGCTAGTAACTTCAGCTCAATCAAATCATTGTGTTTCATATTGTGATAAAAAAGCAGAGAGGTGGGAGACACCAACTCTTGCTTTTACGCTTCACACACACACACACACCAATACAACAAAAAAAGATGGAGAAGGGATAGAAAACACCTCTAAGCACACATTCCATGCCTCAAACACACATACAAGCTAAAGGAGAAAAAGATACACAGATAAGAAGAAGAAAATTCAAAATTCTACAAAGTTAGCTCTTCATAATGGCAAAGTCTTTACAAAAGAGTCACAAGTGACTTATATACATGTGCCTTAAATTTGGTCCTTTCACATAACAAACCGACACTTTCTCTATAAATCCCTAAGTTTCTACTAATGTACAAGGTTAAATATACATTCTTCAAGGATCATGCATCTAGAGGACTCCTCTAGAGCAATTACAAGGGTTCTCATAGTTTTACAATGGCTTATGGGAAAAGAAAATGGACCATTTTGTTGAAAATTTGGGGGCGTGCTTTTCCTCTCTTCTTTGTTCTGCTTTTTGTCTCTAGCCCTCTACAAAAATATATGATACAATGAGAGAGTGGAGGAATTTTGTAGCTTTGAGGCAAGCATAAATCACTCAGAATGAGTGTGGTGATCAGCTCATTGTCACACAACTAAAATGACTAGTGTATCTATACACTTTTTCTTCATAGTCGGTGAGTGATTCCACCTAAAAGTGATCCAAAATTTTAGGACTTAAATTGAATTTCGAATTCAAATAAAGTCATGGTATTTGGCTCCCAATGAATCCAGGAGATTCTCTCCAATTATCTCTTTTACTTTTGACAAATATATTTCTTGACATTAAGCTTTGAAGTACCTTAGATGTATGATGCTATGAGCATAAGATTAATCCTCACATATCAAGAGAAATCCTTTGTGCATAAGTAAAGCATTTAGGCTTGCTTCATGTACCAATAGCTTCTCCTCAAGTCTAAGATGCTTGAGTCTTCAATCCATTGATATTTCTTGAAGTCCAATCATAGCTTTGAGCCTATTGAATTTAACTCCATCCAATGCTTTGTTCATCATATCATTGATGTTGAGTAGATACATATGATAGTTCAATTTCCTTGTTCATCATTTTCTCCCTAACATAATGATAATGGACTTCAATGTGTTTGGTCCCTAGCATGATACTAATTGGATTTGCTACAAGGTGAAGAGAGCTTATGTTGTCTCCAAAAATATGAAGAGTAGAATACTTTATATCCAAATTTGAGTATGACATCTTGATTCACATGGATTCTTGAGTTGCAATTGCCACATTTGCCAAAACTCTATATTCAACTTCAGTTGATGAAAGAGCAACAATGGGTTGCTTCTTGGATGATCATGAAATGAGTTTTGTACCTTCAAATGTAAGATAACTTGAAGTACTGATTTTGTCATCTTTTGAACCTACCCAATCTGCATTAGAGAATAGCTTTATGTCTATATGAAATGTATACGGATAGAATAAACCTTCATTTATGGTTCTCTTCAAACACTTGAGTATCCTCTTAGCTGCGTCCATGTATGGCTTCCTAGGAGTATGCATGAATTGGATTATAACATGCACACTATAGTAGACGTCTACTCTAGTGAGTGTTGCATAATTCAAACTACCCACCAAGCTTTGATAGCTTGTTATGTCTTGAATTAGCTCACCTTCATGAGTAATTAGCTTTGAATTTATCTCCATGGGTGTACTTGCAACCTTAGTATTCTCTATCTTGAACTTGGCTAGCATGTCCCTGATATATTTCTTTTGAGTGAGATACATACCCTTCTCCGTATAAACCACTTCCAAGCCAAGGAAGTATGTGAACTACCCTAGATCACTAATCTTTAATTCCTCCTTCATTCGTAGCTTAATCCTCCTTATTTCTCAGCATCATTACCTATGAGTATTATAGCATCAACTACACAAAGGTATATGACTTCTCCATGATTCCTCGTGATGCAGAGTGAAGGATATGTTTTTCTAAAAATGAAACCTTTACCTTGAAAATAGGTCACAAACCTATGGTTCCAAGGTCCTAGAGCTTGCTTTATACCATATAGATCTTTCCTCAACCTACATACATGTTCAACAAAATGTGAATCTTCAAATCCAAGGGGTTGAGCCATATATATCTCTTTAGATATCCATCCATTCAAAAATACATTCTTCACATCCATTTGATAGATCTTACAATTCTTGGTAGTTGGAATACTCATAAGCACTCTGATTGTTGGCATCTTTGCCACAGGTGAGAAGGTCTCCTCATAGTCAATTTCTTGGGTTTGAGCATACCCTTTAGCCACAAGTCTATTTTTACACTTGTTAATGGCTCCATCAGAGTTCTTCTTTATTTTGTTTATCCATCTAGATCCAATGATCTTCACGGTCGAAGTTTTGGGCACCAATTCCCAAGTGTGATTCTCTTGCAAGGCTTCAATTTCTTCTTCCATAGCATTCATACATTATCTTTTTCTTTGCCTCTTCATAAGTGAAGGCCCTTCACAGTTTAAGTCATGTTCTAAATAGATAGAGTGTTTCCTCACTATAGGTGTATTATAACCATACCTCTCTATGCCCATTTGGTAGAAGAGGGGAGAGAGGAGTCTCTCTCGTGAGAGTAGTTTCTCTCTCAAGAGCAATAGATCGGCAGTAGGGTTGTAGAATGAAATAATACTCTGTGTGTGTAGGTCTGTGGCTCACCATAGTGGTTGAAGAAAAATGTTTTTGAATAAACACTAGTATTAGAGCGGTGTGTAGATGGTGGAATTTGAACTCACACCATATTTGTGAAAGGCACTTACCTTATCTAGGCTCGCCACTTCTTAGATGATCTTCTTATTCCACACAATATTACAAAAACTTAGTGCTACCATTTTTGCCACGCACATGGAATGAGAAGAGAGTGTAGAGGAGAAGGAAAGAAGAGGGGGGATTAAGAGAAAAAGAAGATAGAAGAAGGGGAAAAAAGGTTGAAGTTGGATTGGGCTGAAGTGAGCAAGAGAAGATAGTAGGAACAGGAAGGATAAGAGAGGAAGATAAGAAAAAGGAGGAGAGAAATCTTCTCTCTCTCTCTCTCTATCTCCCTTGTTCACCCACTTGCTTGAGGAGGGGAGGGAGATCTTTGCTCTATATCTCTCCCAAGTAAAAGACTTTAGCCCATGACATCAGAGATCAACAGTGGACGTGCCTCATTTGGAGAGGAGCATAGAGTGCTTCTTCTTTTTCTATGCCTTTTGGTTTTGGAGCCACACAGTTGAAAGGAAAGGAGAATAGATGAGAGAGATGCTGATTGGATGCACCTGCTACATATGAAGAGTTTGTCATCAAAGATCATCCTTTCCATGAATTCCCCACAGTTTAGTTTCAAAGTGAAAGAGGATGAAACTTCATGTTAATCACATGTGTTACTATTTCAATTTTGAAAGGGTTTGACTTTGAGAGAAGGAACAAAGGGTTTGGGGGGCCAAGCCCTTTGAGCAAAACCATATGTATGGAAAGTATGGGATATATACTCTCATCTTGAGTGAAGGATTCCCTCAAAATACAAAAAAACATAAGATTAATGTATCTCCAAAATAAACCCCTTGCATGTTTTTTGTATATTTTGTAGGTGCTATTTTGATTAGTAGCCATTTTGGGAAAGGGAAATGAAGAGGGTTTTCCATAGATTGGTGCAAACAAACATGCATTCATATAGTATAATGCATAGACTTCTGTTTAGAATCAAGAATCCAAAAATGGTCCAGTAACTTGAGGCCACACAAGACCCCCCTTCCATCACTGTTTGAGAAAAATTCAAATACTTAAATTCAATAAATTCCCATTTTGGGGGAGGAAAAAGAGGTGTCATAGGTATGAATGGATGGGAAAAAACATAAATACTGAGAATATATCATATGGAATTCCTTATGGAATCATGAGATTCATGAAAAACATGAGTTAAGGAGGTATTTTTCATCCTCAAAAACCCCTTTCCACTCTAGAAAAAAAATCAGGTACCAATTTCAAGAAATCTCCACTTTTGGGAGCAAGAAAAGAGCTTGTTTAAGAGGATTCCCATGGAATATTGCATACATGCATGAAGTATGGTATATGTATTACCATTGCTAATTACAAAAATGAAGAAAAAAAGATATTAGAAATGGATCAGAAGCATGTTAAAATCTACCATTCAACTTTTTGCAAGAAAGAAAAATCTTGGTTCATGCCTCATTTGGGGAGAAAATCAGCATGAAAAAAGGGAGGATTTGGAAATGTGAAAATATGAGGAAGTATCTTCATATATTACTCTGAGATTATGGAGAGAAATTTGAAATTTATGTGATGAAAGAATGCCTTTGGGCCCTTCAAAAATCACATTTCCACTTTTTTTCAAGCACCTCCACCAATTCACTAGTTTGGCATTTCATACTTGTAGAGGCCATATCTTCGTCTAGGGAACTCCAAATTGGGCATACTATGGCTCGTTTCAAAGAACACAAGATTTCTTCTCATTTATCAAACGAAGTTCTGAAAATTATGTATTTTTTCAGCTCTATTTAGGTCTACAAACTCTGATAGTTTTCAGTAACTACCCTTTGAAAGTGATATCTTGCAAACCAGGAAGGCATTTGAAAGTAATTTCACTTTGAAGCATTTACACATAATGTGTACTGTATTTTAAGATGGTCCTTTAGTTCCTAAAATAGTTTTTGTAGGTCTAAACATGGATTACATATGCTTTTTTGGCATAATTTACATTATTTTTAGTAAATCATTTGACCATGTTTGATGCTTTGGGAAGTGATCCAATGTCATTGGACACTTCAAAGCTTGTTTTAGGATCTACTGAAAAAATTGCAGAGGTCTCAAAGCTCATTAAAAAGGCTTGGATACATGCAATTTTGATATCAAACCATTCAGAGACATATGGCTTATATTTTTAGGCATTATGGTTTATGTTTTCACATGTTTTATATGTACATGCATGGATATCTAATTGGAATTCATACATCAAAGTTGACCACTTTTTAAAGTTAAAGATGGATCTACTTGCTAGGAATAAACTTTTTTGATGATTTGTAGGAAATATGATTGCAAGAAGTAGTAGGTTATGCAAAAAAGATGTTGTTGCTAGCATTTTATGTTTTTGGAGGTTACGAAGTTCATATATGTTCAAAGTGTGAACTATGCAAGCTTTAGGTGGATAAAGGGGTCAAAAGACAATATGAACAAAAGTCATGGCTTAGATTACTTAGGGTAGTATCAAGGTCAGGCAAAGTTGGGCATGGAAGTCCTAAGGTGGTGGAAAAGTCGGGAGAGGCATCCAAAAGCTATAAAAGAAGGTGAGGAGTCATCAAATGCATAGAATTCTTGTAGATCATTGAAGAACAAGAGACATAGACTTAAGCAGGACCAAGGAGAGAGTCATCCAAGGCTCAGGGAGCTAAAAATATATTAGTCCAAGCTAGGAAAAATGTAGAGGAGGGTGTTACATGCACAGAGGAGGAGAAAGGAGGAGCTATTAAGCGTTGGAAATGAGGTAGGCCCATAGCTCATATCACAGGTCCATGGTTCCATAGGTCCAGCATATACAACACAGAATCTAGCAATCTTCAATATTGACAAAACATGAACATACCACATTTAATCATACAAATGATGAGACAAAGATAGAGAAAGACTAGACGACATGTGTAAGGTGTTACGTAAGCCATCACTTACTCATAGTATCATATATACCAATGTTCAATGTACAATGTGGGAGTAAAACTCTCAACCACTCTATGTGATGAGAAATAGATGAATGAGTGAATGTACAAATGTAACAAACATATTCAGATGTATGGGCAAAAATCTGAATATACATGAGATGTGTGACCGAATAGGTTATAGAAGAGTGAATATGAGTGACTGAAAGAGGAAGGATCAGTGTGAAACTGATAATCAACAAACCCTTATCTAACCTTAGGCTATGGAAGACCCTAAGTCAGATACGTGTGTGAAAAGATCACATACTTAAAAAGTAGCAAAGAATGCTAACAAGTTTGCTACCAAAAATCCTCAAACTCATGTGAACACACCTTCTCAAACACCTCATCCAAATATGCATAAAGCGTATACGTACTGATTCTCTTGTACCTATGCCGAATAGGACTCCTCCTAATATGGATGCTACTGCCTCCATAAACTCCAAGTAGTACCTATGTGCATAAAGAGAATATGTACCTGAATACTTAACATAAGATGTAAATCTTATGTTAAACACCATCCAATGTCTTTGAAGTAGCCCGAAATCTTCATGTAGAAGACAATCTTCAAATACACCATGTAGATGGCCGATCCTCACCATCAAGCTGCTAATGACCAAGTCTTCTTTCCATGAACAAGAGATAACCTCCTCTCCATGAGCAAGAGTGTGAGCACACTCTTCATCTTCTCCAAGAAGAACTCCAAGAAGAACTTCAAGAAGAACTCCAAGAAGAACTCCAAGAAGAACTCCATAGCCGCTCCTCAACATGCTTCAAGTTAGCACCATGGCTGCCCCATGTGCTAGAAGAAACACCACCTCTATTGAGGTCCAAGCTCAAGGTTTGTGTTGAACACTAGGTGAAGGATACATACAATGAGCTCAAGCTTGTGTTTATATATTATTGTGTCTCTTCCAAAATCACCTCCAATAAAGCAAACACTCAATAAAACTCAGATGATCGCTGATTTGATCCGGAAGTAAAAAACATCCGCCAAATGCTGTCGCGTGCTATCCGCTCAATTATCGTTGATTAAAATCGCTTTGCTTTCCAAAAGTATTCACGAACTGCCAGTCGCGCCCACCGGGTATCGAACCCTGGTGAATGGGTTAAGAGATCTACATCTAAACCACGGTGCCCTTTTATTTTGGTTGTAGAAGAACTTAGAACAATAAGTACACATGCTATTATCTGTGAACAATTCTTGAACAATTGGCATTGTTTCCAACATTAAGCCCACACCCCCTCTAGTCTCTTGTAGGTATACACATATTCTGCTTCTAATAGTTGTAACTCTTTGTGTACATATCCAATTCAAGTGATTTAAAGTGCATTATATAGCTTATATGTGTCTTACTTTCCCCAATAGGGCTTCTTGAAATCATTTTTATGTGCAAAGAAATTGGTGTATCTCTATAACCCTAATTTTTGCATATCCTACATCTCTACATATTCTATTTTGTATAGACTTGTTGATTGACCTAGACAAATCCATTTGAGGTGTTCTATAGCTTGTTAGAAATATTATGAACCATTAAGTGTGGTTAAAAGCTTAGGTGATTTAGATCAGTGTAAGGCATGTGAATCAGAGTTTTGTTGTAGGGTAGCAAAAAAGGTGTATGAAGGGACCTAGGTATTGGGTTCATTTCACTTCGATTGTGCAAATCTTAGGGATTAAATTCCATAAGTTCGTATCAAAGCAAGAAACATCCTTTGAAGACTCTAGAAGAAGCACACAAAATCTTGGACATCAAGTTTAACAGGTAATTTCTCGTTCATTATGGTAGATATAGGTCAAAAAGTGGAGTTGCTTGATAAAGACAAGTACCAGCCATGGAGGTTCAGAGTCATGAACTACCTCCTGCACAAAGGCTTATGGCCTAGTGTGTGTGGAGATGAAGATAAGCCCAATGTGGATCCCTAAGATCCAAAGATCACCAATCAAGAATTCAAGATGTTGAAGGATTGGGAGGAAAGGAATGGGAGAGTTATCTTCTACATATCATAGGTAATCTCTGACACTATGATTGGTAATATATCAGACTGTGATCATGCTAGGGATGTTTGGGAGGCCTTAGAGAAGATATATGCCATGTCCACAAGAAGTAGAAAGATTCAGCTTAAGAATGAACTCCATCCTTTGAAGAAGGGTAGTGGTCAATCTATTGTTGACTACACCTTGAGGGTGAAGGAGTTGAGGGAGCAATTGGCATCCATTGGCTGCAAAGTAGATGAGGAAGACCTTGTGCAGATTGCTCTTAATGGGCTGAGAGGGGAACACAAGTGGAAACCCCTCATTACTACCATCTTGTATAGAGACCCTCTACCAACTCTTGAGGAGCTGATCCCACACCTAGTGGCATAAGAGGTGGCCATAGGAGACACATCCAAGAAGGATTGTCACTCACAAGTCCTATATGCTAGCAAAGGCAAATGCAAGAGTGGCAAGAAGGGGAAAGGATGAAAAAGCAAGTGGAAGCAGTCCAAGGAAGAAGATTCAGATTCAGAAGGAGATAGCAGGGCATCATCTTCAAAGAAGGGCAAGAATGGCAAGGGGAAGAACAACCCTCATCAAGGTAAAACTTGTTTTATATGTTGTAGCTCAGTGATGAGTAGCACCTCCTTTAATGTCAATCCGGGAAGACGTGAGGATGGTATGAAGACCTCGAGCAAGTGAAGGCACAAGTGCGTGAGTGAGAAGCACACTAGCATGCACACACATACACACACACGCACACACACAGTAAGACAAAGAGTGAGAAGCAATGGAGTTCTTTAGATTACTTCCAAAATGTTCATACAAGTTTAGATCAATTACAAGCTAACCCCAAAAATGAGCTCTCTAGCTCTATTTATAGTTTTTGACTAGGTTTTGGCCGTGTCTAGACCTAGTGTCCGGCCTAGTTAAAAATTAGGTTTTAGGGCCTATTTGAAGACTCAAACGAAGTCTAAAAATTATGAAAATTGGTAGGTAGCTACTTCGAATGCTCCTCAAGCTCAAGGACTCCTTGACTTGCACAAAATGGAGCTACAAAAATATGAAATGGTATCTACAATGGCTTTTAGTGATGAAAATCACTATTGTTGTAGGGATTTCTTCTAACGATTTGACATACATATCTTCGAGCTCCCTACTTGATCCTTCTCCTTGTGTGTCCACCTCTTCGATATGCTTTAGTGTCCTGAAAAAATATTGGCCTACTTGCCAGATCGTCGTTGACTACCCTATCTGCTTGTGCTTTCTCTTCTCTCTGACTCCCTTCGTAAGCTTCCTTGCCTTGTGTGTCCTTCAGTTCCAACAATATATACCCCCCCCTCTCTCGCGTCTGTCGTCCCTTACAGACCCTTGTTGGGTGGGTTGTTGGATGTAGTATTCTACAACGTCTTGTGCTAAGTGATGTTCTGCAATTCGCAACCCTTTGGCCAAGTCCGTGAGTAGAGCATCCCAATCTACTGGCCCGGGAACCTCTAGATGTGGTATACGTAACTTTTCTGAATAGAGAGCTTGTTCCACTGCAAACAACTGCAATAAATGTGATGGTCTGGGAATGAATATCTCTGAATGATATTCCCAGAATCCCGTGACAAACATTTCTTCAAACGTCTGTTTGAAGCAGGCTGGTAGATACTTTATACGCGCATGCCATGCATATACAACATTAATAGATGGTGTTGCGCTCATGTCGTAGACAAGGTCCTGATTGCCTTCATTAAATCCAAGAGCTGACAGATGAGGTTCGTTGACATTCTTGAAGGTCCTGAAGGTGACCAACATGAGCTCAAAAATTTTAAGACACATTTGGGCCATGACATCTGGTACATTTTTGAACCGAACCCCCCAATGGTGAATCGTCGAAATCATATATCCTATGGTGGGTTGGCCTTTAGGTGGTGCTAAGAAGACATAATTGAGCCATTTCTCACATCCTTTGGTTGTCAGCATAGTTTTTGTGTATTCCGGCCACGACCTTCTTCAAAATACAGGGCAGTAGCATGGGTTGTATTTGATATACAAAGGCATGTTATTTCAAGTCCTTACCATCTCAGGGTAGGTTTCCAGCAGACGAATCCTCCACGTAGGTTGGTATATATTTCCCTGCTTGGCACTTGCTGGGATGTCGTCCGGTGCAAACTGTGTAGCCGAGGTTGGTTCTTTTGAGGTGTGGTGCTTGATTTCAACATTGTAATCCGCCATTAAGACACAAAAAGGAACATACAAATCGTCGGATGTGCTGATCCACCTATGATGGGAGAGGTTTCTAAAGTAATCCGATTTTATGACTACCTCTTCCAAACGTGACATAGACGCTATCTGAACTGCCACTCTGTCATCATGGGTTGTGGCCACTTTCTCTAGCCTCTGCATCCATTCAGGAGCCTCGATCTCGATGGTGTCCATGCCCTCTTCTGTTTGCTTGCCCCCTGGTGCAGGCAGGGGAACGTATGGGTCTTCGAAGGTCTCCTATATTTCAATTGGCACTAAGTCTTCAGGCTCGGGTTCTACAAGGGGAGAGGGTTGACGTTCGTATTGCATGACTTTACTTCGTAATTCTTCTAGTTCTGCTCTGAGTTTTTCGACTTCTTCAGACGTGTCAACTGTGGTTGTGACTTTGCTTGGTGACTCCTGCTGGGTTGCTAGCTGCTTTAATAGGTCATCTCTTTCTCTTTGTAATGCTGCATGGGCTTCCAGGAGGTCGGCATGGGTTTCCAACAGAATTTGCATATTCGCTCAGGGTATGGCCTTGAATTTATCTGGGTCGATTTCCTATGGGGAACCCTCCATGGCTGCTTCCAAGTTTTCTTCGTTCTGTTTCTGTAGTCGTTTATTCTCCTCGAGTGCAGTAGACATGTGTTTGCGTAAGAGGGTCAGGTTGCGTCGAAGCTTGAGATTCTCAGTTATCTGGGAGTGTAGCAGATCATCTGTTGGAGAAACACTCACTAATTGGACCTATATTTGAAGGTCAAATCTTAGGAAGAAAACCCCATGCCTATGTGAAGGGACAAATTCACAAATGTATTATATTTGTAAAGTTAGTTCACTTTAGTTCTAGAAGTTTTTTAAAAATCACGAGAATACGAAAATCTATATAAGTTAGTTTGTATCAACTGACGCGGAGAGAGAGAGCGAGAGAGAATAGAGAGAAGAAGTAGAAGAAGGAGTTCATATATACGACTGTGTATAGTCGGGCTTCTCTGAGTGAGAAAGCATCTGTAAAACTTCTGAGTTTTTTATAGTTATGAGAAGAACTGAGTAAAGTTCGGTGTATGAGTCTCTCTCCATTATCTCCATGCTTGCCTACTGTGTGATGAATTCAAAAGTTCAAGTTTTCTGAGCAATTCGATGCCTGGCATCGAATCTTGGCTAATAAGTCATTTTTTCATTCTCTGTGTGTTAACGATTGTTGAATCTTCTAAAAATATGAAGTTTGTGGAGCAACTCGATGCCTGGCATCGAGTTTGAGCATAAAGTGGATGCCCGGCATCGACTTCTAGCATACAAGTGGTCTTCTTCATGTGTGTGTAAAACAAGCTATTTCTGGTGCAGAAAAAGGACCTAAAAAAGCTCAAAGTCGATGCCTGGCATCGACCTTGACTGAAATTCGATGCTAGGCATCGAATTTTTTATTTTTAGACACCCAGGAATACTAAAACAGGCAAATTTTCCAGTTTGGGAAGTTCATATAGGGTCATCTTGTGAAGGCCATAACTTGAGTTCTAGAGATCCCTTTGATGCATATAATAGCTTGTTGGAAAGCTCTACTCTTCTAGTTTCAGCCTATAAAGTTTCATGGAGAAATAATACTTGAGCTAGGAGAAATTAGCAAAATACTGAAGATATGTCATTTCGGTGACTAGGAATTTCTGTCAAAGCAAAGTTCTCACTTTAGGCTATCATTTCTCAAAGTTTGGAGTGGCAATGAGTTAATGGTGACCATAGAGGTGTTCTAGTGTCACCTTAATTCATTTCTTGTGGTGTTTTATACATCAACAAGTGGTATCAGAGCAGAAAGATTCTCGAGAGCAGAAGACGACAAAGGTACGAGAAGTTTTGTAAAGTTTTCCATTAAAGTTTGAAAGGTGAAGCATTTGAAGACACAAGGCATCAAAAGGTTACTTCAAAATTATCCTCATACACAAAGAACTTCAAAAGGTATTATCCTTTATCCTTTAAGCTCACAGGTTGCAGCAGAAGGAAAGAACTATGGCAGATCATATCTCCATTGACAAACTGGACAGAGATAATTACCCCGCATGGGTAATGAGAATGGAAGCCTTACTTATGAGTAAGGATCTCATGGTATATGTAACAGGTGAAGAAGAGAAGCCAGTATTTGAAGATGAAAGCCGACCAAAGAAAGAGGAACTTGATGCTTTAAAGCATTGGCAGAAGAAGGATGCAAGTGCAAAAGCCTACATCTACAATACAATCTCTGATCATTTGCTACCACACATCAGAGGATTAGAGTCATCTGAAGATATATGGAATGCATTGGAGTATCATTTCCAAAGCACTACTAAAGCACGGAAAGCAAGTCTATGGTCAGAGTTTACAACATTCAAGAAGAAGCCAAGTCAAACCATTAGTGATTATGTCACTAAGATGAAGGATCTAGCAGATAGTCTTGGATCCATAGATGAAGATGTTGAAGATCACAGATTGATTGCTCAGCTACTTGCAGGTTTGAGAGGGGATGAAAGGTGGAAACCTTTTGTCTTATCAACAGAACTTTCATTAAATCATTATGTTCCAGATTTGAACCAGTTGCTTGGTTTGATGCTCACATATGAGCAAGACTTGAAAGGAGATGGAGATAAAGGACAAAGTTCTGCAATGTACATGAAGAACAAGAAGAAAGGAGATAAAGGTAAAGCAAAGGATGAAGAGGAGTCTAGTTCTCAAGCTTATTATGCAAGAGGTAAAGGAACTAGCAGAGGAAGAGCAAGAGGCTTTGGAAGAGGAAGAGGTAATCAAAATAACAACAAGAAGGCTTGCTGGATCTGTGGATTGAGTAATCATTTGGCTCATGACTGTTGGCACAACCAACAAGGATCAAACCAGAATCAAAACAACAATAGCAGAGGTCGAGGTGGAAGATATCAAAGTAATTTTCAAAGAGGTAGACAAAATCAAAGAGGAGGCTATGGTAGAGGTGGAGGAAGAAGTTGGGGACAGAATCAATCCTACAACACCACCTACTACAACTATGCAAATGACACACAGAATGAAAGTCATACATCATTGATGATGAATTCAATCAACACATCAGACAAAGAAGATCTAAAGGTATTTTACATTGACTCTGGATGTTCTAATCATTTGTCAGGAAACATAGAATTGATGTCAGAATTGGAAAAAGGTATTTCGAGTCACACAGTTCAAACTGGTGATAATACAAGACATAGTGTACATTCAATTGGAAAAGTGAAATGTAAGAGTGGAGCAGATTTGCTAACCAATGTTTTGTATGTTCCCACAATACCTAAAAACTTGATTAGTGTGGGACAGATAGTTGAAAAAGGTTTTCAAGTCAGGTTTACAAATGAAGGAGTTTTTGTGGAAGATCCAGAGAATGGATATAATCAGATTGTCTCTGGTAAGAAAGAAGGTAGACTCTTTACTTTAAGAGTGCAAGGAAACATTGGTCAAGCTTTGCTCACACATGGTGAAGCAGTGATTACAGAACTTGATCTCTGGCATAAGAGATTAGGTCATTTCAATGAAAGAGGAATTAAAGCTATGGTTGCTAATCAGTCTGTACTAGGATTACCAAATGTGCAAAGTCAACATATGGTTTATAAATGTGAAGCATGTCAAATGGGTAAAGCACACAGGTTACCATTTCAAAAGAAAGGTTTCAAACATGATGGAATACTTGAGCTCATTCATACAGATGTATGGGGACCAACAAAAGAAGGATCTATCAGTGGCTCAAGGTATTATGTTCTTTTCATTGATGATGCTACAAGATGGATAACATTATATGTTTTGAAGGAAAGAGCAGAAGTGTTTGGAGCTTTCAAGCATTTTCATGCATATGCAGAGAGAGTAACAGGTCAAAAGCTTAAAAGACTGAGGTCTGATGGAGGGGGAGAATATTTCTCCCAAGAGTTCAATGATTATCTTTGGAATGCAGGTATTAAGAGAGAAATAACTTGCAGGTATACACCACAACAAAATGGTGTAGCAGAAAGAAGGAACAGGACTTTGGTTGAGTTTGCTAGAGCTATGTTGAAGGAGAAGAATTGTCCAAATTATCTTTGGGCTGAAGCTGTAAATACAGCTACATATCTTGTGAATAGATTACCATGTGCAGCTCTAAATGGAATGACTCCATATGAAGCTTGGTGGGGTAAGAAACCAACACTAGATCATTGTAGAGTGTTTGGATCAATTGCATATGCTTATGTGCCATCACAACTTAGGCATAAACTTGAACCAAAGGCAGAAAAATATGTGTTCATTGGTTATGATGAAAAGCAGATGGGTTACAGGTTGTGGAATCCTCTAACAAAACAATTTTTTGTTTCTAGAGATGTTACATTTGATGAACAGAAAAGTTGGTATGCAGATCAAAGTAGTACAGCTGAAGAATTTGAAGAAGAGGTAACAAGATGTGAGAAAGGAAAATCAATTGTGCAGGTAGATAGAGATGAAGACTATATGCAAGCAAGTACATCTAGAAGTGGATTAACAAGAAGGAATGAAGAAGCTCCTATATTTGATGAAGAGGTGTATCCAGACACTTATGAAGAATGTGAACCAAGAAGGTCAAGCAGGACTAGAAGACAACCAGAAAGGTATTCTTATGATACTTCTTACATAACTCAGAAGAACTATGCATATATGGTCAAAGATGATGAAGAACCCCAGAACTATGATGAAGCTAAAGGTAAGAAGCAATGGGAAGAAGCAATGAAGGAAGAGTTCAATGCACTGGAGGAGAACAAGACATGGGAACTTGTTCCTAAACCAAATGGTAAGAAAGTAATTGGAAATAAATGGGTTTATAAAGTGAAGAAGCTTGCAGATGGAAGTATAGCCAGATACAAAGCTAGATTGGTGGTGAAAGGCTATGCCCAGACCTATGGCATAGATTATGATGAGACATTCAGTCCCGTAGCTAAGATGTCAACTATAAGGACAATCATTGCTATTGCAGCTTCAAAAGGATGGACTCTAAGTCAATTGGATATAAAGAATGCGTTCTTGAATGGATACATATCAGATGAGGTATACATGGAACAACCTCAAGGGTTTATAGATTCCAGGTATCCAAATTTTGTTTGCAGGTTGAGAAGAGCATTGTATGGATTGAAGCAAGCTCCAAGAGCTTGGAACTATAGACTGGTGAAGTATCTCAATGATCTTGGATATCAAAGTTCAAAAGCAGACCCAAGTCTACTTATCAGAAGAACAGAGGAAGGTACAATCTACATTTGTATTTATGTAGATGACATTATAATCACAGGTACTTCAGATGAAGGAATCAAGGAGGTAAAGAGATTGCTTGAAAAAGAATTCAAGATCAGTGACCTAGGAAAGTTATCATACTTTCTTGGAATGGAAGTTACTTATACAGATCATGGCATATATGTGTCACAAGAAAGGTATCTTTTGAACTTGTTGAAGAAGTTTGATATGGAAAATTGCAGAGAAGCTTCAACTCCACTTGAAGTTAATCACAAGCTCAGTAAATATGATGGTGCAGACTACAAAGATATGAGGAAGTATCAATCTCTTGTGGGTAGTTTGATTTATGCTACACTAACAAGACCTGATCTTAGTTATGCAGTGGGAGTTTTGTCACAATTCATGCATTGTCCAAAGGACCCACATTGGATTGCAGGTCAAAGAGTTCTCAGATATATCAAAGGAACTATAAAGGAAGGATTATATTATCCTTTTACATCAGATTTGAAGTTGAGAGCCTACAGTGACTCAGACTGGGCAGGTAATCAAGATGACAGGAGATCAACTCATGGTTACATGATATACATTGGTGATAAGCTTGTAAGTTGGTGTTCAAAGAAACAACATACAGTAGCATTATCATCAACTGAAGCAGAGTACAAAGGACTTGTGGAAGCAGCTAAGGAAGTCATATGGATGCAGACATTGTTCAAGAGCTTAGGCATTGATCAAGGTACACCTACAATACATGGAGATAATATGAGTTCACTTTATCTTGCAGCAAATCCAGTATTTCATGCAAGGGCAAAGCACATAGAGATACAGTATCATTTTCTCAGAGAAAAGGTAATGGAGAAGGAGATTGAAGTGGAGTACATTTCTACCAAAGATCAGTTAGCAGACATAATGACAAAGAGCTTGGATGGTGTGAAGACCAGCAGATTCAAAAGCATGGCAGGAGTAAAAGAAAAGAAGATGATATGAAGAAACAGGGAATGTCAATTAGTGATTGAGGGGGAGCTGTTGGAGAAACACTCACTAATTGGACCTATATTTGAAGGTCAAATCTTAGGAAGAAAACCCCATGCCTATGTGAAGGGACAAATTCACAAATGTATTATATTTGTAAAGTTAGTTCACTTTAGTTCTAGAAGTTTTTTAAAAATCACGAGAATACGAAAATCTATATAAGTTAGTTTGTATCAACTGACGCGGAGAGAGAGAGCGAGAGAGAATAGAGAGAAGAAGTAGAAGAAGGAGTTCATATATACGACTGTGTATAGTCGGGCTTCTCTGAGTGAGAAAGCATCTGTAAAACTTCTGAGTTTTTTATAGTTATGAGAAGAACTGAGTAAAGTTCGGTGTATGAGTCTCTCTCCATTATCTCCATGCTTGCCTACTGTGTGATGAATTCAAAAGTTCAAGTTTTCTGAGCAATTCGATGCCTGGCATCGAATCTTGGCTAATAAGTCATTTTTTCATTCTCTGTGTGTTAACGGTTGTTGAATCTTCTAAAAATATGAAGTTTGTGGAGCAACTCGATGCCTGGCATCGAGTTTGAGCATAAAGTGGATGCCCGGCATCGACTTCTAGCATACAAGTGGTCTTCTTCATGTGTGTGTAAAACAAGCTATTTCTGGTGCAGAAAAAGGGCCTAAAAAAGCTCAAAGTCGATGCTTGGCATCGACCTTGACTGAAATTCGATGCTAGGCATCGAATTTTTTATTTTTAGACACCCAGGAATACTAAAACAGGCAAATTTTCCAGTTTGGGAAGTTCATACAGGGTCATCTTGTGAAGGCCATAACTTGAGTTCTAGAGATCCGTTTGATGCACATAATAGCTTGTTGGAAAGCTCTACTCTTCTAGTTTCAGCTTATAAAGTTTCATGGAGAAATAATACTTGATCTAGGAGAAATTAGCAAAATACTGAAGATATGTCATTTCGGTGACTAGGAATTTCTGTCAAAGCAAAGTTCTCACTTTAGGCTATCATTTCTCAAAGTTTGGAGTGGCAATGAGTTAATGGTGACCATAGAGGTGTTCTAGTGTCACCTTAATTCATTTCTTGTGGTGTTTTATACATCAACATCATCCATTTGTTGTTTTTCTTCTGCATCTGATTGGGGTGGATTGGCTACTAACTGCTCATGTTGTTCCTGTAAAGTGACATACTATTGTTGTAGTAGTCGCTTTTCCCTTTCTAGATCAATGAATCGTTCTTGAAGTTCTTCATGGCTTCGGAAGAGTCTCGTATGTTGGTTATCCAGATGCTGGTAGTGTTGTTGTAGTTGCGACATACACTGATACATATTATTAAATACATTGTTAATAAGGGTGGGTGCGGGAAGGGTGTTGAATGCAGAAGGGAAGGGGAAGGGGAAGGGGAATGGGAGTGTGGATGCGGTGCTGGAAAATGGTGAAGTGGGAGATGGGGGAATGGGAGATGGTGGGTGTATGGGGGGAGGGAGAGGTGCGGAGGTGGGTGATATGTCCATAAAATCAACAGTGGATGCAGTAGTGGGAATGATTGTGAATATTGGAATTGTGGGTGTGGTGATAGTGGTGAAAGTGTACAGTGGTGTGTGCAATTGTGAATACGAACTGTCCGGAAGTGTGATCGCGGGAATGAGATTTTCTGTGGCTGCAGTTAGAATTACTGTTTCAGTGGCCGTATAGACAAGAGAGGTGGAGATGGGGTGTGTGGGTTGTGTGGGTTGGCTGACGATCTGTGCTTCGGTATGGGTAGTGGACTTGGAGGCGGTGACAGTAGTGGTTACACTGGTAGTGGGAGGTGAATGTGGTGGAGTTGGAGGCAGGGGTGGCAAAGGGGGTGACAGAGGTGCACTTGATATATGGGTTTCCTCAGTATCCTGAACGGTGTGTGCGGTGCCCGTGGTTGTGGATGTGCCTTGTGGTTCTGATACTAATACATTCATCTGCTTTTCGGATCGAGGGGGGCGTTTGCCGTATTATTGCTCCGTTCTTCGTGATTGTGCAAGGGCGGTATGAACCGTCTCAGGTACTCCTAAAGCATCAGATATCATGTCAAGAGTGGCGCGGTATTTCTCATCTACGCCTTCCTCCTCAAGGATTTGATTCATGAGGGCTTTGCCTGTTGCTCCTATGTTGCTCTTGAACTCTGTTCATGGTATCATAGAGCTTTTTCAATGCCTTTGTGTAAGCTGGAGCACCTTCAAGTACCTGCAGATCTTCCTGATCATATTCCTGCTCTTCTTCCTCGGATTCCATCATGTTCCTCCTCTTGTTCTTCTTCTTCTTCACTCTCCACTTCGACGACCTCTGGTTGTCTAGGGTGAGGTTGGTCTGTAGCAGTTTGTTGTCCACTAGCTTGCTCTGCCTCGACTTCCGCGTTAACAGCCTCGATGATTCTGGCTACCTCCTCATCAGTTAGGTCTTCTAAAGTGAATCCGTGAGGGAACTCTAGGTCGGTTGGTACAGGTGGAAACACTAGATTTGGTCCCTCAGTGCCGTGTCTTGGTAATCTGATAGTAAAGGGTTGTACCCGCCTCGGGAGTCGTGGTGTTGTCTCTGGTGTCAGTGTCGCACCACGGGCTTGTGCACAGGGCATCTGAACGCACCTCTCATTTTCTTGGAGGGTGGCCCTGTAGTGGATAATCTGCGTTGAAACTCCTATACCCTGGTCCAAATGAGTGCCCTTTGCACTGGCACATCATACGCCAGACATCTATACACAATCCTGGTGAGGGCACAACATCCATACAGTACAGACTTTTGTTTCTTATACCACCTTTGATGAGCCAAGTGGATTTGGTCGATAATCCAGTGGGGCATGTTGATTGTCAAATCAAAGGCATCAGCCAAGTATAGACTAAACCATATCTTCTTAGGTGGCATTGTGAACCTCTCTTGAGCGAGAAATGCAAAATGTTGCATGACCATTCGCAAGTGAATGGCAATTGTAGGTGTCATTGCCACCATGTCCTTTAATTTCGTCAGATTCCTGTTCTTCATATTGTCGGGGACCATAGTCTCTTTCTCCGTAGGAATGTGCATACCTTTCATGTCTAGAGCTTCCCTTACCAAATTGATAGTCAACCTGAAACGCTTCAGTTCATTGCCCCTTGTGAGAGATGGGAGGACAAAGGAGCTGTATCCCTTTTTGTCTTTGCTCGGAGTGAGGGTACTAATCAAATAAGATCACCTTAGAAAATCGGGCTTTGGCAATTGGAATTTGAAGTAATCATAGAGTCCCGCCTTCTTCCATATAGGTTTCAGTCCTTCATTATTCTGCAGTTTCTCAAATTCCCTGGTGAAAAAGTGATATCTGCCCCAGCGCCCATTGAATTCTATCTCGGCCTCCCACATGTAAGTGCCTTCACCCAGGGGTCCTGCCACATCACTGAACCAATGTGAGTTTTTGCTGACCGGCATTGTGTGCCCCTGTGGAGGATTCTAAACCGGTATGGCGTGTAATGCCCTCAATGCCACTGGGCGTTCCTTCAATTCCTCCTCAACGGGAAGACTTTCAATGTCCACGACTTGGGGGCTGGTGCCTGCCTGGGAGCTAGTTCCTGCCATATCTGCCATGTTACTTCTTGTCTCCTGATTCTGTGAGAATATAGAAACATGTGTTAACATTGTAAAGGACAAGATAGAGCCGTTTTTGTCCTCATTACAACATTAACATGAGGTTCGGGAGAGATTAAGAGGTTATTAAGTGCTCGGTGCTTGTGTGTGTAGTTAGGAACTGGGTAGACCTAGGAGCTAGGTGGAATGATGTAGTGTGAGAGTGACGTAGTTAGTAGGTGGGCATGGATTTACAACTTGGGTCCGGGGGTTTATTACAAGTTTTAGGTTGCCAAATGCAATGGATGGGTTTTGATCTTGACTTTGTGGAGACTCTGGAGAGTTTATTAGGAGTATCGGCTTGGAAATGAGGCTTCTTCGGGGCCCATTTACGAGTGATTCTACTTGTGCTCATGGAAGAATATGTGTTTGTGCGTGATGTGTAAGAATGGGCATCGGATGTTCGAGTGAGTGAAACGTGTTGTACTGGGTGTGGCCTCGGTGTAGCTATTTGAGCCCGCAAGCACGCCTTAGGCACCCAGATTTGTCGTGATTGTGGGCTGGCCTTCATCGACTTCTTGGGTACCCAAATAGACTTTATTTTCGCAGAAGAATTTATGAAAGACTTCTTATTAGTATCGTGTTGCTGATTACTAATAAGAGGTTTCGGCCGTGGGGTTGGCATGGTCGCAACAGGGTGTTCGCCTTTCCGCACCCACACTCGTTTCGACGGCTGAGACATTCTGCTTCGCACGTGTTTCTGGCCTCCAGTATAGGTTGTGCGCTGCTCCTCCTGTATTTGATCTGCCTTTGGTTGCTGCATCCCTCTGGTCTTTGGGAAAGAAGGGAGTGCCGTCTTATCCTTGACTCCGTTGTTGAGACAATCCTTGTTCTGCATCATACAGTTTTGGACAAGAATAGCATTGTCAACTTCATGTGCGCCCCTGGAAGGACCAGGAGTTCATGCCTTACTTAGTTCCTTGAGTGCCTCATTTTCCAATTCAACTGTAATTCGACTATGATTTACCCATACCTGAAGAAGTCCACTTCTTAGGTTTAGGTTGACTGCATGATCATAGATCCAGTCCTGACCCAAGACAAGAGGCTCAGTGAGGTCCTCATCTTGACACACTAGTACTTTAACTGTCATTGCTTCATCTTGAATATAGAGGGGAAGTTCCACCTCGCCCATGCAAGGGGTTTCCACACCTCCCAATCCTATGAGATATGCTTCTATAGTATTGATGGTTAATTTCAACTTTTGACAGTATGAAAATTTAACAACACTAGTGGCTGCACCTGAGTCAATCAAGGCTCTTACAGTCCTTGCACCCTTTCCTTGTCCTATCTCTAAGGTTATAAAAGGACGTCGATCAATTATCCTATGAGAGCTAACACCTGAAACTTCACACATAGCCACATGATATCCTTGATCTGCATATGCATCTGTCCTAGGTTGCTCTCTACCCTGTCTTCTCAACTTCATTCTCCGGATGCGTTCCAATGCTTCTGCTTGAGCTTCTTCTCGAATTCGTTTTTCTTCTTCTTTGCGTTTCTCAGCAGTGTTGAGTCGACTTAGCATCTCTTCCGACAGAGGTTCCTGATATAACTTGACTCTGCATCCGCTTATGTAGCTCTGGAGAATATCGCCTTCTAATGTGGCTAGTTGCACTGCTCCACTTGTTGAGATTCTATTGATGATCATGGGTCCGTAGTCTCTCTTCTCTAGTTTCCTCGCATGTTGTTTCAATGTGTAGACTAGTACTAGGTCGCCTGCCTTCAAACCTTTATCCTTAACGTGGGCATCAAAATATGCCTTCTGTCGTTTCTTAGCTGCATATATTCCTGCTGCAACTCTTAGTCGGGTTTCACCTAATCGTTCAAGGTCAAAAATTCTCGAAGAGAGTTCATGACCCGTCCACTCATGCTCCTGTGCTATTTTCAATGTAGGTATTAAGAAGTCCAACGGTAGCACTGCATTTTGGCCAAATACCATTTGAAAGGGGGTGGCTTGGAGTACTGTTTTGTAGGCGACTCGGTATGCCCAAACAACATGGTGTAGTTGTTTGTCCCAATCAGAGCGTTTATTGTTCACTAATTTCGTCAGTACATTGCATAAGATCTTATTTGTGCTCTCAGCCTGGCCATTAGCTTGAGGGTGATAGGGGGCAGACTTCTTATGTACTACCAAGAATTCTTGGAGTAGATTTTCAATAACTTCATTCAAGAAGTGAGTGCCTCTATCACTAACTAGCTCTATAGGTAGCCCGTACCTTGTGAATACATTCTCAAATAGGAACTTAGCAGTTGTCTAAGCATCATTCTTTGTCGTAGCTTTTACCTCTACCCACTTTGTTAGATAGTCTGTCGCAACAATGATGTGTTCAGCATGTGAACCCTTGGCTGGGGGATTAATAGGACCTACAAAGTCTATTCCCCACTTAGAGAATGCACGTCCACCCATCATAGGTTTCAGTGGCATCTCATCTTTGCGTATAGGATACTGAGTTCGCTGATAGACATCACACCGTTTCACATAGGTATGTGCATCCATGTGAAGGGTCGGCCACCAAAAGCCCGCAAATAGTATTGCCTTGATCACCCGATCTGGTCCAAAGTGTCCTCCTGCTACACCTTGGTGAGCAGTTTCCAAGATCTTGAGATATTCACTCTCATGGATGCATAGTCTTAGGTAACCATCTTTACCTCGCTTGTACAGATTATCACCAACGAGTGAGTACTCTAGGGCTTCTTTCTCTAAACTTCTTTTCCTAGACAAAGTCATATCTGGAGGAAATATTTTTGTCCTTAGAAAGGCCACTAATGGTTCACTCCAATCTGGCACTATGGACACTTGATAAAGTGTGGCATGTTCCACAGGTGGTTTAGTGCAACAGATTGGGCATTCCTTGCACAACTTTTGGACATCAGCTTCCATCGTCGGCCAATGCACTCCGAGTCTCCTTAGTGTCTGCAGGGTTCGTTGCTTTGAGTAGTGTTGCTCTAATGCACCTACATGTGCTAATTGCAACCATTTAGCGTACTCATCCTCTTCCACACAACACGCCAAGATCCCTTGATCCGTGTGCTTGTACATACTTCCTGCCATGATGTGATACTTTTGGGCTTTTACTACCTCTTTATCCTGTGTGTTTATTACTGGGTGGTTAGGCCCGTATGTCAATACTGGCACTAATGGCTTAGCCCACTGCAGCACCACTTCCAAATTAAACAAGTAAGCATCGGGAAGGTCATCTGACACTCCTTGTGGGGCCTCTCTTGATGTGAGTCTGGAGAGATGATCCGCTCTCAAGTGAGTCTTCCCTTTCCTTACTACAACCTCGAAATCATATTCCATTAGCAAGAGAAACCATCTTACTAATCTTCCTATATTGCATGGCTTGTTCATGAGATATAACAATGCTTGGTGGTCAGTAAAAAATTTAAACTTGTTTGCAAGCAAATAGTGTCTAAATTTCTTAACTGCATATACCATGCCTAATCCTTCTCTCTTCGTAGTGGTATAATTTTGTTCAGCTGCATTCAATTGTCTACTAGCATAGGCAATTGGAAGATCCATATTACCTTCACCGGTAGGCTGCGCGAGTACACACCCAATAGCATAATTGGATGCATCAACATGAACATGGAAAGGCTTATTCCAATCTGGTGTGGTCAAGATCGGTGCTGAACATAATTGCCGTTTAAGCTCATTGAAAGAATTCTCACATTCATTAGTCCACTCAAAGTTAGTCAAAAGTCCATACAGAGGCTTTGCTATGATGGCATACATGTGTATAAACCGTCGGTAATAACCACAATGCCCCATGAAAGCTTGTACTTCCTTGACATTCTTTGGCCTAGGTAGCTCCGCTATGGCTCTCACTTTCTCTTCATCAGTGGATATGCCATTCTTTGACACTATGTGTCCTAGAATCTTGCCTTGCCTGACCATAAAAACGCACTTTTCTGGGTTCAGGCAGACTTGATATTCTCTACATTTGTCAAAGATTTGTCTGAGTTCAATAATATGGGTTTGTCTAATGTTGGAATGAGCACAAAGATCATCAACATAGACTTCTAAGTTCTTCCTCAGGAACTCTTTAAATACATGGCACATCAGCCTCTGGAAGGTAGCTGGTGCATTGGTAAGCCCAAATGGCATTACTCTAAAGGCAAAAATGCCCCATTCAGTGGCAAAAGCCATCTTGTGCTGATCTTCTGGAGCTATGGCTACTTGATTGTAGCCCAAAAATCCATCAAGGAAGCTGTACACTTCCTTGCTTGCTACTCTTTCTAAGAGATGTTCTGTGATAAGAAGCGGATAGTTATCTCGAATTGTGGCTGCATTGACCTTCTTCAAGTTAATGCATACATGCAACTTCCCATTTTTCTTGGGCACCACTACGATGGGGGATACCCACTCAGTGTGCTCAATTTCATAGATGAATCCCGCTTCAACCAGTCTATCTATCTCCTCTTTGATCTTAGCAGCATAATTATCATTATATGTGTATGGATTTTGCTTGGAAGGTTTGGCATCTGAGGTCATGGGGATAGTGTGTGAACATATGTCAGGGTCCACGCCTTTCAAATCCTTGTAACTCCAAGCGAATACATCTCTGTATTCTCTTAACAAGGCTATCAATTCGTGCTCTTCGTCTTCTGTCAGGTCATGGCCTATGTACGTGCATCTCTCTTCTCCTTCTTCCACAGCTACCACTATTTTCTTGGTGGTTTCTTTGTTATCATAGGCCTCCCCAGATTGTGACTCTCGTTTAGGCATTCTGATCATGACTCTCCTGTCATCTATCTCATACTTCTTAAAAATTTTCCGGGACCTCAAACAAAGATTCTTCCTCTTCTGGTGTGACTTCTCTCTTATTTCTTTTCTTTCCTTCTTCCTTTGGGGTCACATGTGTGGCTAGCCTTACATCATTTGTAAGCTCTCCATGCCTCTGGGGTTGAAATTCTACTTCATAGAAGTATTCTTCATCTGATGCAAAAGGTGGATCCATAATGATTGACTCTAGATCGGAGTCACTTGCATCCTCAAATGCATCAGGGCTAGGTTCACACTCTTCTAACACTGCCTCTCCCATGATTGGCTCTATGGAGAAGACTGAAATGTCATAGCCATCTTCATCACAGTGAGGTGTCCATTGTTCTTCATTGATGGCTACATCCATTGTTGCTAGGATCTCTGCCCAGCCGTGGGGTTCAAATTCTTCGTGAGGAAAGACTATAGGTGCATAGGCTGGGTCTTGAATTGATCTATGTGTTTCTTTTGCACCCATCTCTCTGGCTTCTTCTCTCTTCTCTTCTTCTACTGCTACTTTGCACATCCATAAGTGGGTGTCTTCATGCATCCATGAGGATCCTGATCCTATGGAATGCACGATTCTGTATCGTCTTTGGCTCTATGGATGGGATTCCATTGGATAGGAGGGACATCTCTATGAGAGTAATCTTTGAGATTCACTTTGGTCGTAACACCTAAGTGTTGCAGGTACAAGGAATTGGTTCCCCAGTCCTGTACCACTTGCAACTGTCGCATAAAGGGTCGTCCCAAGATCATTTCATAGGCATGATTTTTGCTAAAATCACATATAGCAAATGTATGCTCAAACTCAACACCACATGTGGTGAGAGTTATTCCTTCTAACAGCCCTAAGGGTCTCTCTATGTGACCATCGGCCATTTGCAATTTCATCCTCGTGGGCCTGAGTGCTGGCTTGCCCCAACACTTCCATAGGGAAGTGGTAGCAATTGCAACTCCTGCACCTGAGTCTAGAATGGCCTTGGTGGTGTATCCTTGATGGGTGATAGGAAGATATGTATTTCCCTCTTCGCCCTCACTCATGTCTCCTATCTTGTCCAAGGGTATTTCTGGCACTGTTCTCTAGGATCCTACCTGGGAACGAGGTTTTGCTATCTCTGGTACTTGTTTGGCTACATGTTTCCATAGCTCAGGCCTTACTTTGAGTAGCCCTTCTAAGGTGAGGTTGCACTGTACTTTAGTGTTTTTCACTACCTCTGTGTTCCTAGGTAAGACTGAGTCCTCATTTCGTACCATGACCGTGGGTGCTCTCATACAAGTAGACTTAGCTTCCCATGGTCCTGTGAAGTGGGGTAATTCTTGTAGAGAGTTAGACTCAAAGTCTAATCTTTCCTGAGATTGGGTACTCTCCTGCTCCTCATAAATGGATGGGATGTCTTGTGGGAATTGATCGTGTGCATCATCCACAAGTTCAATGGGAGGAGGGACTTCACTTTCTTTAGCCCATTTGTCTTCTTGAATCTCTCGTAGGAATTCTGGTGTGAACCGATTCATGGAAGATGATGTGTCTGGCTCCGTAGAGTTAGGCACATAGGCTTCCTGGGCAGGAAGACCTGCTCTTTCACTTGCATTGTCTTTGTGTTGAGAGGCGGGTTCCTTTTCTGATTGTGCAATTAGCCTCTCTATTCTTTCTAACAGTCCTTCAAAGTGTAGCTGCGTCTTTGCTGAGCTAGATATGTTAAAGAGGCGGCTGGCTTCAAACATGGTTTGAGCCAACTCCACCATCTTAGCACAAATTTTAGTTCGTTCAAGCTCTAATTCTGCTCTAGGGTAGCACTTTCCATGATCAGTTACATTTGGCCCATCTTGGATTCTGGCCTGATATGCTTTAAGCATCATGTTTAGGTCCTCGGGAGTGGGATCTGCTAGGACTGATCCTACTCTAGGGGGTGGTGGAATTAGGTGAGGTGGGTTGGAAGGTGGCGGGTCGGATGGAGTTGGGAATGGTGGAGAAGGGGTAGTGTGAGAGGGAGTTTGAGATGTGAGTTCGGTTATCCTGGCTCTCGTTTCTCTTAGGCTTTCCTCAAGTTCAGTCATTTTCTTTGCCCATTGTCTTTTCATTCTTTCACGACTATCTCTCCAAGCTCTAGTCCTCTTCTTTGTCATGCTCTCCGTTTCAGTAACATCTGGGCTCTTTTCCTGGACTACGCTTTGGTTCTGTTGCAAGGCTTGGGCTCTAGTGATCACTTGCATGGGCGTAGTGGACGTCACACTTCCTGTGGAGTCTACAACTAACCCTACGACATTGATAGGAGTGATTTTCGGCATATTATTAGGATTCTTTGGGTAGTCTCGTAAAAGGTGCTCCTTTCCACAATCTTGGCAAAAGCCTTGAATTGTCACTGACTGGGGTTGTGTAGGTGGAGGTAAGGGGCAATCACGAATGAGGTGATCACCCTGACATCTGTAGCATGGTCCTCTAGGGAATGGGGGTCTTACCTGCCTAGGTTGGGGTCTAGAGTTAGGGTTTGTGTACATTACATTGGTGTACTCTGGCTCCCAACTAGGTTCACTTGGTTCTTCACTGTAGTAGGACTCACCATGTTCAGGAGATTGCATGTAGTAGGCCTGGGGGCTGTCAATATGCGTCGAATCAAAGCTATGGTCACTCGGGTCACTTTCAGAAAGCAATGGTGTTACAGGGACTATAGCTCTATTCAGGTTCTCTTCTGCAGCTGCATATTTTACTGGGATCACATTAGTAGGAGCAGGTGGTTGCTGTGCTAGCACTGGCTGGGGTCTCAGTTGGGTCTGATATTGCGGTTGGTAATTTTGCTGAGGCCTAGTATACTGTTGGGGTGGGTATTGACTCTGGTATCTGCCTTGCTAGTATGGCTGAGGGTAGGTTTGCCTAACTGCTTGCTTATTGTATGGGCAGTCTTGTGCGGAGTGATTTGTGTATCTTCGTTCTATGGTGCAATACTGGCTACTAGGATTTACTTGGGGTTGAGCCATAATGGGACATACATTTGCCATATGGTCACCTCCACAAGTATAACATCTTTTCACTAGGGCAAATCTTGGGATCTGTTTGCTAGTGACACCTAATTTCTGAGCTACTTTCTCTGCAAGTTCCTCAATTGATGTGGATTGTGAGGAAGAGAGGCTAGAGGCACTATCTGAGTCTTTGTAGATTTTGGAAAGCTCTAGTTCTTCCCCTAGGTTATCCTCGATGTCAATGCACATGCGTACACACTCTTCTATGGTCCTAGGGTCCTTCAAGTACACATATGATCTCAATTTGGTACTTAGCAATCCATCCAAGAATAAAGCCACTTGCTTAGCTGGTGTGGGTAACTCAGGGACAGGGCATCTCTCTAAGTATTGCCTAAATCTTTTTCCAGCAAGTCTCACGATTTCTTGAGGGGTTTGCTTGAAGCTGTGAATCAGCGAGGAAGTGTTATGTCTTATGCCACTTTTAGAGAATTCGATAATGAATGCCTCTAGAAGTTGGTCTATGCTCCTGAACTGCCTCTCGTTTAGTGGCTGAAACCATGTTAGGGCAGTATTCCTAAGGGTTAGACCAAAGGCATTGTACTGCGTGAACAGATCTTCAACTTGTTCAGCTCTCAAGACTTGCCTAAACTCAGCCACATGATCGTATGGATCTCTAGTGCCATCGAAGTAGTTCTTCATGGACTTAACTAGCTGAGTCAGTCTCAAAGTCCTTGTGTGCTCTCTAGGTCATGGTAGAGGGAACTCATCCGCATTTCTTTGATTCCTGTGAGCTCTAAGTACCTCAGGTTCTACTCTATTTGTTTCCGTCCTCGTTCTTTCTCTGCCCTCTGGGTTGGCAAAGCTTACTTCTGGCCTATCTCTACTTCTGTCTCTTTGAGTTCCTTGAGCTTGGGATGTTCCAGCTCCAGGGTGACCATAGGACACGTTCGATCTTGGTTGGGGGAAAACGAATTCACCCTTCCAAGTATAAGCACGCCTGTCATGTTCTATAACCACAAAGATCCGCTCTGAAGCGTGATCAAAGTAGGTCACTCGGCCTGGGCTATCAGGATCTTTGAACTCATAGATCAGGATTGAACCTACATCATTTGGCCTATCGGATTTATACCTCCAAAAGGCTTCGTCAGTCTCTCAGTTCAGGAGTAGATCTATGCTCTTATTGTCTTGGGGAATCCACTCTGGTGTGATAATCCTAGTGAGAACAGATTTGCCTCGGGGGGTTCTAGGTTCTACACCCATGTTTCCTTACTCCAGGTCACCTAAATCCGCTTCTGAGATCACATTCCCAAATTCATCTGTCTTATCTGGGTAACTGGTGACTACATATATTGTCCCTTCCTTGTCTAGGTATGCTCTGTTTTCAAACTTGACAGCTGGGTGCTCTAGTCCTATGGATTGGTCAGGGTTTTTAATCTGGACCAGTGATCTTCCTAGGCCGTCCTCATAGATGCTAGCACCTAGTCGGTTGGTCCTAAGGTATTCCAGCTGCATCTTGTAGGGGCCTTCCACCCTATACAGATATGGCACACTTGAACTTCCTGTAGGTCTGTCCATCCCTTGAGACATCTCTGATTCACTAGTCTCAGAGCTAGGGTAATGCGAGTGGTGGCTCAACTGCTGGGCCCAAGACCTAGCAGTATGATTAACGCTAGCCTCTGAAGACCTAAGACTTTGTCTATCCCTTACTAGATGCCGTCCTGATCTAAGGTTCATATGCCTATTTAAGTATCCCCTATTTTGCCCAAGTACAACCTTGTTGCTGACTTCTTTTGTACCAATTACTTGATTCCTTCTTAGTTGATTACCGTGTTTATGGTCTTGTCTGATATCACGTCGTCAGGTATACTTGAGTGTATTTCTGCACTTGAAGTTGATCGTTCCACGTTAAGTTCTTTTCCTTTAAAGTTCTCGGTCACACACAGGTTATCTCTTGAACTTGATTTCTTAGATAGTCTTTGACTTGTCACGTGCCTATCGTGTCTTGACTTACTCCTAGCACTACTCGAACTTAGCCTAAGCTAGGAATTGACAAAGGGAGTTGAGAATATTCCGACCTTTCTTGCTGATCCCTAGTTCTTTAGTGCTCGAGAACCCGATTCTCAAGCTTGCACAAAGCCCGTGCTTTGGATGCCCTTAAGTACTCTCAATGGACCTGTAAGAGTCCCAAGATTAGCTCAAGACTTCAATTCAAACGACAGATAGATCACTTTCATGCATGTAATTCACAAACCAAATTGCCTTTTGCCTTTATGGAAAACTATCCCATGGGACCCTCAATTTTCCTATTTCGGGGTATGGTCAACTTCAAAATACCCTATCTAATAATCCTGATATTAATTTTATCGTAACCAGTTGAAGTTTTGGTTGTACTCCCCACGAGCTTTCCAACAAAACAAGAATCACAGCAAACTGATTTCGTATGAGAAAGTTATGCCAGTTTAGGGTTTTAGGGCTAAAACAGGGTTCAAACAGGCTAACAGGCCAACAGGGTTTCCTCAAATTATTTGCTTATAGCCTCCGTATATGCCCTATAGCCCAATATTTATGCCCAAAATTAGCCAAAATCCTCAAATTAAAAACCCTAAAAAAATTGGCCGAAAATGGCTATCAATCGCGATCGACTGAGCTGTCAATCGCGATGGACAGGGTTGTCCATCGTGGCCTGTCAGTCGCGATGGACACGTGTCAATCGCGATTGATGGGTGTCAATCGCGATGGACAGGGGGTGTCGGTCGCGATGGACAGAGGGTATCGGTCGCGATGGACTCCTGTCAGTCGCGATGGACAGCGTCAGTCACGATGGACAGCGTCAGTCACGATGGACTCCTGTTAGTTGCGATGGACAGCGTCAGTCGCGATGGATTGAAATTTCGGGTTTTTTCTGTGTTTATGTGTTGATCGGGGCTCTATACATCGCGATGGTCAAGATTCTCGTCGAAATGGGGTGTCAATCGCGATTTTTCTGTCGGTCGCGATGGACAGGGGTGTCCATCGCGATGGACACGTGTCCGTCGGGGTCTGTCAGTCGCGATTGACTCGCTGTCCGTCGCGATGGATAGTGTCAATCGCGATTGATGCTATCAATCGCGATGGACTGAAAAAAAGCCAATTTTTCAAAAATTTTTGTGGATCTCTGATGTGCAAGGTCTCTAGTCTACTGTGGTGCACTTAGTTTTACCAAAAGATGAAACTTTCTGTCAATCGCGATCGACAGAAGCTTGCGACACAGAGACAGTTCTGCACATTTCTGTACCTGCGCGACGTGCTGGAGGGGATGATACAGCTGGATCTTGCAAGAAAACTCAACAACCATGCAAAAACAATGCACACAATATTGCTCTCTCGCTCTCTCTCTCACAAGTGGAATGAGGGAAATGGAATGGAGAAGGTGATAAGATCAAAACTGAAAATTTTCGCGATGATGGAGATGGAGGTGGGAGATGGTGATGATGACGGTGAGGTAAGAAAGAGAAAAATAAGAAAAGTAAAGAGATTACCTACATCGCCAATGTCTCAAATCTGCGTCTTACCATCACACGCTCGTCCTCAAAGCTCGATCCCCGACAACGGCGCCAAAATTTGGTGTAGCTCAGTGATGAGTAGCACCTCCTTTAATGTCAATCTGGGAAGACGTGAGGATGGTATGAAGACCTCGAGCAACTGAAGGCACAAGTGCGTGAGTGAGAAGCACACTAGCATGCACACACATACACACACACGCGCACACACAGTAAGACAAAGAGTGAGAAGCAATGGAGTTCTTTAGATTACTTCCAAAATGTTCATACAAGTTTAGATCAATTACAAGCTAACCCCAAAAATGAGCTCTCTAGCTCTATTTATAGTTTTTGACTAGGTTTTGGCCGTGTCCAGACCTAATGTCCGGCCTAGTTAAAAATTAGGTTCTAGGGCCTATTTGAAGACTCAAACGAAGTCTAAAACTTATGAAAATTGGTAGGTAGCTACTTCGAATGCTCCTCAAGCTCAAGGACTCCTTGGCTTGCACAAAATGGAGCTACAAAAATATGAAATGGTATCTATAATGGCTTTTAGTGATGAAAATCACTATTGTTGTAGGGATTTCTTCTAACGATTTGACATACACATCTTCGAGCTCCCTACTTGCTCCTTCTCCTTGTGTGTCCACCTCTTCGATATGCTTTAGTGTCCTGAAAAAATATTGGCCTACTTGCCAGATCGTTGTTGACTACCCTGTCTGCTTGTGCTTTCTCTTCTCTCTGACTCCCTTCGTAAGCTTCCTTGCCTTGTGAGTCCTTCAGTTCTAACATATGTGGTAATCAGAATCATATTTCTTCAAATTATGAATGTCTCATTCATTCCTATAGCATATTTTGCTTATTCTTTATACTTTTGTGCATTCTATACACTCAACTCTATTTTCATCACTCCCATAAAAGGATTTTTTCTAATTTTAATCACGTTGGTCGCTATGGGCATTTGAAGTTCATTGTCTCTTCCATATATAGTAAGTCTTTTGAGCTAGTCAACCCGCGAACCTATCTGTTTTGTATCGACTCATTCTCCTTGATGCTCCAAAGTACATAGTGTGTTTCTTTGCACTTATCGCATGCCTATACAGTCTATTTGAGTCTCCATAAGCTCAAGGGCTGGTCTTGTGCCGATTGGCTTGACCAAAGTTCGTCGCTTCGAAATGCACTTTTCTACCTTCTACAAGCTTCTCCAAGTTCTTTCCGTGGCATCAGAGCTAGATCAAGATGGGTGACGGCTTTCCCTCAATGATCGAGAATCTTGATCGACACAACTACGCGGCTTGGAAAATCAGGATGGAGGCCTATTTGCAAGGTAGAAATCTTTATGGAATTGTAGCAGGTGATGAAGCTATGCCTATTCCAAGATCCAAAGGAGGACCTACACAAGAGGAGATAGATAAGCTCACACTTTGGTGCGCAAGGGATGCTCAAGCAAGGTTGTACATACTAAACATTATCTCTGACTTTCTATTACCACATATTAGAGGATGCAAGCCATCCCAAGAGACTTGGGATGCCTTGGAGACTTTCTTTTCTGCTAGTACAAAAGCAAGAAAGAATCATCTTTGGAACGAGTTCAACCAAATGAAGAAGACACCTAACCAAACCATCAAAGAGTTTGTTACCAAGGTCAAGGAGGTTGCGGATCAGTTAGCATCCATTGGAGAGTTGATTGAAGAAGAGGTCATCATGAGGCAAATTCTCAATGGCATTCCAAGTGATAAGCAATGGCAATCCTTCACGACGGCTTATGATCTCATCATGGATGTGCAAACTCCAGACTTCGACATCTTTCTTGGACAAATCTTCAATCAAGAAGCCAACAATAGCATAAAGGAAGGTAACTCATGGTAATTCAACTAGTGCTCCATATGCAGATAAGAAGGATAAGAATAAAAAAGGCAAGACGAAGGAAGAAGAGACCTCCCAAGCCAACTTTGCAAGCAAGAGCAAGTGGAAAGGGAAGAAGAAAGGACCAAAGCAAGACAAAACCAAAGGTCAGAATGTTCAACCTTGTGCTATATGCGATAAGACCAACCACACCACTCAGAATTGCTGGTTCAATGGGAAGACCCAGAAAGGAAGTGGAAGAGGTGGATATGGCAGCAATAGAGGCAGAGGTGGACACAACTTCAACAATAAAAATAGAAGCTATAATAGAAGGGACTACAACAATTATTCAGAAGATCAACCACATGAAGACTCATTGCTTCTCATGAATCTAAGCCACAAAGAAGGTAAAAAAGATGATCATTTGTTCTACATAGATTCAGGATGTTCGAATCATGTTGCACGCAATATTGCTCTTCTATCTGATTCGGAAAGTCCAAAGCATAGACATGAAGTGCAAACAGGGGATGACATGAAGCACAATGTGGAGAAGATTGGTAATGTCAAAGCTTCCAATGGCAGGACAAACATTCTAAGTAAGGTTCTCTATGTACCCACTATCACTAAAAACCTAATAAGTGTAGGCCAAATAGTTGAAAAAGGCTTGCAAGTTAGGTTCACCCAACATGGAGCTTTTGTGGAAGATCCATGTCAAGGCTTCAAAAGGATAGCCCGAGGTGAGAAGCATGGTAGGTTCTTTACTTTTGAAGTAGGAGAAACCTGGTAAGCGGCATCAGCACAAAAATATCGGATTCCTATGTCTGTCCTTTGCGCATTAAGACTTCAGTCAAGTAAAACAACAAAGCTAATTGCGTTTTGATTTAGATAATAATTTGATCAGTCCATTACAAACAATTAAGACAGGTCCTAAAATCTCCACAACAATCAGTTTATACTGGCCATTTTAATGATTCTCAGTTGTCAAGAAAAAAAATAGTGATCAAACTTTTACAGTATAATAAGGTGGATTAACTTTTACACTCTAGTCTGCGTATGCGTTTTGTAAACTTTACTAATGACCAATTTCTACATCAAAATACTATTCAGAAATGATAAAGCAAAACAGTTGCACAACGGCTTGTCAAAATCAGCATCAGTCGTTTGCACTATCTGTTGCATACAAAATTATGGACAGAAATGCTGAGCGCATATGATAATCATCTAATCATGATAAAGTAGATTAACTAAACTCTCTGTTCTGTCTAGAGTGAACTAGTTATTGCTTAATTAAAGCAAAACATTGGATTAAAACGGAGAAGCGGACATATCAGAGAATGATCAGATCTTTGCAGGAAACGCTTGAGTACTCAATACCTTAGAAGAAAAGTTGTTGTAGAAATGCTTAATTGATCAATACCTCGGGAGAATATGCCCAAATAGTGATGCAAATGCCCCAAATCAGACATCTCAAATGAGGCATGCAAATCAGCCTTAAAATCAGCAATATGCTTCTCAATAGGACCAGTGAGCAGCATGTCATCAACATAGACAACAATGATCAGAAGCACATCATTAGCATGATTAACATATAAGGTTCTCTCAATTGGACTGTTCAGAAAACCATGTGCAATCAGATAGGCATGTATCTTCTCATACCGAGCACGTGGTGCTTGCTTTAAACCATATAATGCCTTCTTTAACTTGCACACCTGGTTTTCATGCCCTTTCTACACAAAACCACGGGGCTGAAAAACATACACTTCTTCATGCAAGTCATCATTCAAAAATGCAGTTTTAATGTCCAACTGATGTACATTCCAACCATGATGGGCTGCAAGTGCACAGATGCTCCGAACAGTAGTCATACGACATGTGGGTGCAAAGGTCTTATCAAAATCAATGCCTCTTTCCTGTGCATAATCCTTTGCAACAAGCCTAGCCTTATACCTGTCAACTGTACCATCAGGTTTATGCTTCAACTTGTATACCCACTTAGTACCAATGGCTTTCTTGCCAGGAGGCAAGTCACATAAAGACCAAGTACCATTCTTCATTATAGCATCATATTCAGATTGCATAACAGCCATCCAATTTTCTGAATTTTCTGCTTCATCAAAAGAAACAGGCTCATTCTCAACACAGAGACTAGACGCAGCCATAGCATAGCAATCTGATGCAAAGGAGGCACTATGAGAGCCTAAACGAGTATGATATGACAAAGGTGCATCTAATTTGCTGTCACACAAAGTCTACACCAGCCATTTTGGCATAGTTTTTGCCTCCTCAATATCAGCTCTCTCATCAACAAGTGCATCATATAAATCTGCATAAAAAATGGGATGATCTGCATCATCACATGAAACCTGCAAAGGCTGAGAAGTTTCCTCATTAGGACCAGCAGTAGACTGTCCACCTGTAAAAAGAGGCATCAAAGTATCATATGTTAGAACAAGCCAATCACAAATTGATGATTATACAGATCTTGAAGAAAGCTTATGGTCAGAATGAAGTGAAGGAAGATATTTGTGAAAGTGAAGAAGATTTCAGAATGATGTCTTGTACACATATGTACATATAAGTGAAGAATCTTGTAAACTGAGTATAGCTAAACCTTTAGGATGATAAGGAGCAATGTCATAGACGCAAAATGAGTCTAAAGCCATGTATATATAAGTTAATGTTGACAAGAAATATGTATGAGAGTCATTTTGTAGATGACAAGTGTGTTAGAGATGTGTAGAGAGTTTTTTCCCAGAAAATAGCGACAGGTTTTTCTCTGAGTGCTCTCTGTCTGATCATGTGGATCAGAATTCCTTTTGTACACATCTAATTGAGAAGCTAATGAAGCTATGTCTAGAGTTTCAGAATCTAATTCCTATCCTACTGTGAGAATGATCAATAGGAACATTCATATGTGGAATGTGAAAACTGAGGTCTGAGAGTAGCGCATTTTTCCGTCTCAGTGTTTTGTTTAGATCTGAGTGTATACTGTAAAGTTTTTGATGAGCGAGCACTTAAAATTTAAGTTGGAAGATGAGGAAGCTATAGCTAAAAGCATTTAGCAAAACGGGTTTTGTGTTGAGAGAAATCAACTTGAGAAGTTGACTATGTCGAAGGCGCTACTTCTGGAAGACATTTATGACATATCTTTGATCTTAAGGATCAAATTAAACTTTTGGTGATTAGTTTTGAGAACTAATGCTTGGTATGATTGCGCAAAGGTATTGCGAATACTTGTGCATCATTTGCTTGAAGAAATTTGAAATTATGTGCAGGTAATGAAGTTGATTTCTGAAGCAGACTTTCTGAATTGAACACTTCTTCACTCAGAGAAGTGTTGGTGAAAGTTTTGGTAAAGAAAGATAGTATTTGTGTAAAGTTTGGTTTACAACTGACATAGAAGTGTTCTTAAGTCAGTATAGATCAAACCTTTGGAGATTAAGAGGTCTCCAACATCATACATGTCTTTGGAGCTAACAGATGTCTCCTTAGTACATGAAAGCAATGGATGAATAGAATCTTCCACAAAAACAACATCATGGCTAACCAGAATGTGTTTAGTATGTGGATGATACAGACAATAGCCTTTACTTCTAGAATTGTACCCAACAAAAATACATTTTACTGCCTTATCATCCAGTTTTCTGCGATGTTGTTCAGCCACTAGTGCATATGCCAAACAACCAAAAACCTGCAGATGAGCAACAGATGGCTTGCGATCATGCCAAGCCTCATATGGAGTGATAGACTGTAGCGCTTCAGTGGGACACCTGTTAAGTACATATGCTGCACACATGACAGCCTCAAGCGAGAAACTATGTGGTAAAGCCTGACTCTTGACCATACACCTCTCCATCTCCATGAGTGACCTGTTCTTCCATTCAGCGACTCCATTTTCTTGAGGTGTATATGGCACTGTACACTGGTGTTTTATCCCACATTCAGCCAGAAATGCATTAAAATCAAAAGACATATATTCCCCCCCTCGATCAGAATGGAGGGTGCCCATTTTACATGCTGACAGATTTTCAGCCAAAACTAAAAACTTTTTGAAGCACAAAAACACTTCGGACTTTGCCTTCAATGGATATACCCATGCATGCCTGGAAAAATCATCAATGAAAGTCACGAAGTAAAGATAGTTTCCAAAAGAAGGTGTCTGCATAGGACCACAGACATCACTATGTATAAGCTGCAATTTCTGCGTAGCCCGAACTGAACCATCTTTTGGAAAGGAGGAATGCTGCATTTTTCCCAAAATACAACCTTCACATACATGTTTTCCAGGTGCCTCAAGCTTGGGCAAAGAAGACACCATATCAGATTTCTGTAGGCGTAGCAAACTAGCAAAATTCAGATGACCAAAGCGTGCATGCCAAAGCTTTGCATCTTAGATAGCCTGAGAATCATGAACTGCATATGCCGAATCATTCACAGGTATTTCATAGTCTATGAGCTTATACAGCCCATGACATAAAATGCCAGAAGCAATAATAACATCACCATTTGACAGATCATGAACTGTACATCTGTCATCAACGAATTTCACAACCAAGCCAATCTTGGCTAATGTAGAAACTGATAACAGATTCTTCTTGATCCCTGGCACAAATAAAGCATCTGAGAAGGTGAAAGAACTACCATCAGCAGTAGTCAAAATGATCTTACCAACTCCCATAACAGGATAAGAGGAGTTGTTGGCACATGTGATAGTATTCTCTGTAGGGGCAGGCTTGAGTGAAGAGAAGAAACTGCACTACGAGGTAATATGTTTGGTCGCCCCACTGTCAAAGTACCAAACATCTGAGTCCACTACAGACATGCACTGCTCATGAGAAGATGGGTCAAAACTGCAAACAATAGTAAATGCCCATTCTTCTTCCTGCACAAGATTAGCAGACTCTGTTTTTGGTATAGAGGTTTCTGCAACAACCATTCCAGCCTCCTTTTTCTTTGCCTCTTTTGCAGCTAGTTTTGGACAGTTCTTTATGATATGATCATTCCCTTTACAGTACTTGCAAAACAATTTCTGCTTTTCTGATTTCTTCTCATCTTTATCCTGGTTCTTCGAATGTGCAGCATGTGCAGATTTCTGCTTACTAGTAGAAGAGCTCCATTTTCCTTTGCCCTTCTGACTAGCCAGGAAAGCTTGATCTGCAACACGCATAATGGAACTATTCTGCCTGGACTGATCTTCCTGTAACAGAACAGAAACTAACTCCTCAAATGACAAGGCATTTGGATTGCCTTTCATCATCAATCGAAGAGTAGAAGCAAAACTCTGATATGAATCAGGAAGACCATTCAGAACGATCTGCACAAGTTAGCTATCTGGTATAACCTCATCAACAGAAATCAATTGTTCCTTCAAGTCTTTGATCTTTGTTAGAAATATGTCCATAGAATCACCTTCATTCATGTTCTCACTCTCCAAGTGTTTTCGGAGGTAAGCAACACGAGCCTCATTCCTAGCCTGGTACAATGTGGTAAGTGTATCCCAAGCATCCTTTGCTGTTTTGCAAGAGTGAATGTGAGGAATAATAGCACATTTGACAGACAAAGCTATCAATGCATGTGCTTGAGCATCTCTGCCATCCCAAAAAATTTGCTCTACAGTAGGTGCAATAGAAACAGCAGCACGAACAGGAATCTGCAGAATATTGTCTTCGACACCATCTCCGTCAGCTTCAGCACCTGTATTTGCAGTACCTGTAGTCGAAGGTGTAATAGGACGTCTTTCAACACCCTGCACAATGTTCCACAGTCCTTTTGCAACCAATACATGTCGCATCATATAAGCCCATAATGGGTAGTTGGTACCATCCAACTTATCCTCAATAGCCAACATACGGAATACATCACTACTTTCAGCCATGGCCGGTGACTAAAATACCTTGATGCAAAAAATTGATTGTATCTAAAAAGTTGAACGGAACTGCCCAGACGAGTTCTGCTAAACCTGTTGCAGACTTCGAGACGCTTATAGTGGCGAATCGAAACAGGTATATACCTTTGGCACAAAAAGACAAAATAGCCTGCACAAGCACTGCGATAGTGCATTCGGAGGCCAAAACGAGCTCAGATTGCGATTTCGTGCGAATTTGAGACTACAACCGGAGGAGTGTCGACGATGCCCTAGATGAAGCGGCGACCTGCTCTGATACCAATTGTTGGAGTTAGACGTCTAAGGAAGCACGCGAACAACACAAGGAAGAAGAAGAAGCTTGGAGCACAATGCACTAGACTGAATGTATTACTAGAGAATGTACAAAGATAAGTAGCCCATTAGGGCAATAGGCATATATACAAGCTGAGGGAAAAGACCTCTTAAAGAGGGAAAAAAGTTCCCCGATGGTCCTAGAGTGTTCACACACATCACTACCTAAATATATCAACAACTTCAAGGAGTACAAACAGGGGAATACAGAAACAGAAGTAAATCAGAGAATAGAGGAGGTACTCTTTGATCTAGGTCATAATGAAGATCCCACACATACAGATAATCAGGAAAGGGAAGTAGAAACAAATTTTATGGATATAGATGAACAAGAGATGGAAGTAAAATAGCAGCAACTGAATGATCAAATTAGGAATATAGTGGAGAATGACTCACCGCAATACAGGAAAACAAAGTCCAAGAAGAGGAATTACAAGTTATTCAAGAGAAACAAAATAAAATCGATGTAAAAGAGGCAGAAATAATGGAAGAAGAAACAGACTATGAGAAGGAAGAGAATCAGGTAACAAATTATGAGGAAGAGGATGAAGAAAAAGATGAATTTAAGGAGGAAAAGAAAATAGAACTAAAGCAAATAGAATTGGAAACTGGTCTTGAAAGGATACCAAAGGACATGAGATCTGCTTGTAAAATCATCATGAGCAACATAGAGCAATTCAGACCTTCTAGCAGAAATATGATCATATCAGGGATGGTTGTTGAATCAGAATTTGTAAAAGGTAGCATAATTATTACTAAGAAGAAAAAGAAAAGGAGAAGCTAGAGGACCAGATAAGAGTTGTACAGGAAAAGAATGAAAGCCTGATCAAAAGACTAATTTCACTAGAAGAACAGGAGGTTCAAAGCCAGAACAAAATTTAATTTCTTGAGAGCAAATGTACTAAGCAGTTGGAGCATAGCAATAAAATGGAAATGGAATTAAAGAAAGTGGAAGGAAGATTTAGAACACTCCAGAGCTCATATCAGATAATGGTTAAAGCTAATGAGGACATAAACAGATTATTGATGGAAGAAGGTCAATTGAAAGGAGAGAGTCAGACTGTGCAATTAACTCAAGAAGAAAGAGAAAAGTTGACTAAGGAAATTCAAGAGTTACAGGAAGAACTGAAAGAAGTCAAGGAAATGGAAAAACAAGCTAGTGTGCATGTTGCTAATGCAATGAGAGGATATAACAAATTTCATTTGGATATAGAAAAAGAAAGGAGTGAATGGAGATCAGAGAGAGAATCCCTTGTATCTCAGAATCAGGAATTAATGGTGGTGGTTAAAAAGTTACAGAAAGATTTGGAATTTCAACAAGGGAAAGTTGAAGAACAAGCAGTGACCACACAAGTAGAGGAACGTGAAGGAGGAGAAGATAATAGATTTCAAAATTTTAGTGAACAAGAAGAAAAAACTGTTGAGGAATATTCAGATGAATTTGTTCAAATGCTTCTAACAAACACGAAACCAAGAATGAAGTTCATAAGGAAAATGCATGATGAGTATGAAGATCAGATTGTAAATTTTGCTCTAAATAAGGGAGTAAATCGAGAAACATCATTGGGCAGCTCATGGTTTAGGAATACCATTCTGTATGATTTTGGAAAGTGTCAAGAATTATTAGATTGCAAGAGTGGGACTACCACCAAATAAATATTTGGAGTATGAAGAAGATATCAATGTCACTAAGGAGTTATTTGAAAAAGCTAACCTTAAATGGAGGAATAGATGGTTGGATGCCAACAAGCAATGCATAAAGATCTAGAAAGGGGCACCTTGCAATTAAAGATAAATCTAGCATATTGTCCAGTAGCCAGAAGAAGAGAGTGGTCAGTATTTTGGGAAAGAAGAAATGCAGGGCAACTTCCAACAAAATGGTTGAGCTTTCCAAAGATAGTAGGACCAAAAGCAGGATCTTAGCCAACCAAGAAGTACATGATTGATACAACAAAATCTATCATATCCACATACAAAAATGTAAATGATCCAACTTGTATTCTACTAGTGAGAATAATACAACTTGTGGTGGCATGCATAGAAACATTCACAAATACAGAAGTACGGACTCTAAATTATATTGGATTCAATTCACCTACAGATGCTCTACTTTTTTATCTAAGCGAAACTCCAGACAGAATTTGTTTAATGGCATACTACAACAAAATTGTATTTTTGGGAAGTCATTACCTTCAAATCTTTGAAGATGCTTTTGACTATGGATTTTTTGAAAGGGAATCTGAAATTTTTGGAAATCTATCAATAGTCACTAAATCAAGACTTACTGCATATGAAGCTACTTATACATAATATTTTAAGAAAGATGTGATAGACAGACCAGAGGTAGCAGTCCAATGGAGAAAAGCCTTGTTTGAAATGGTGAATAATTTGAATGTTACAGAGAGAAAAAGCCATGATTTGTTATCTCAGGTTTATCAAAGGAAGAAGAAATAAATGAAACTCTCATTACTCTTCTGTCAGAATATTTTTTGTCAGGAGCCAAAAAGTCTAGGAGGGGAAGAATGTTAGAGGAAGCATATTTTGAGGGAAATTATTTGTAATTTGACAATTTTTGTAGATATAATTATTCAAATGATGTAAAAATTGGGAAGAGTCTTCCTCATGTAAAGTAGGTACGTACCATATGTATTTTTCTTAGAATTTTTGAAAGCTCTTTGATAGCATATTTTTAGATTAGAAGGCAAAGAGGATCAAATTTCAAGTGTGAAAAGGGACACTTGAAAAAGTATAAAAGATAATTTCTTCTATTTTGAAGAGGTTGGTTGTATTATTTCCATGCTATCTAAGTAATGTGAAGAGCTTTCCTGCAAAAAATCATGTTTCTACTTCCATGATCTTATTCTTGATTTGTTGAGTCTTCTCATTGTGTGATCCATGGAATTTGTGAACTCTTCTTGTGTATTTCTGAGTGAGATGTATGAAGAGAGGTGAATTTTAGTATATTGAGAAAGAAAGTGCAGAAGATCAAAGCTGGAATGAGAAATTCTTAGTTTTTACAGAATCACAATTGTCTCATCTGTGTGATACAGGTATTGTTTTGGAAGTTTGACTTCATATTTGTATTCTACTGTGAAAATGGCACACTTTAAGCAGAAAAATCATTGAAAATGCTGCTATAGAACTCAAGATAATCAAAACCCTAGTTATTTCCCTTATTCTTCATAAATCTCTTAGAAAACAGTCATGTCAATTCTTATTCTTGGATTCCATTAACTAGAAGGGGCTGTGGTCTTTGTATACTTCCCAGATTGACAATTTAAAGATGTGTAGTTGATCTTTTGTGCTATAATGATTGGAGAGGACAACTCCAAAGGTTAACAAAAAATAGGTACTCATGATGTGAAGGATTGGGCATGGAAGTTAAGCCATTAGAAGCTTATTTAGTGGTCTTAGGAGGTGTGGAAACCCCTTGTTTGGGCAAGGTGGAGCTTCTCATCTACCTTCAAGATGTCCCAATGATAGTCAAAATGCTAGTGTGTGACGATGAGGACCTTACGAACCACTTGTCTTGGGTCAGGACTCGATCTATGACCATGCAGTTAACTTAAACCTAAGAAGTCAACTTCTTCAAGTTCGGCGTACATGAACAGTGTATTACATGAGAATTAGAGAATTGCATGCTCATAAATCTAGCTATCACACATTCTCTTAGTTCTTCAAGGTCTAATCTTAGCAAAGAAGATGTTGTATGTGTCAAAAGCTCTATGATCTAGAAGGACTCAATAATGGAAGAAGAGTCTCAAAGGCGAGTGGACCCCTCCTATTTTTCAAAGACTAATGCAGCCACAACAATTCAACCAAAGAGGCAAGCAAAACAATACAAGACAACCGCCGTATCAAATAGACAAAGAGCATTCAAGAAGAAAGAAGTTACGGGCATGAAGTAGACTTGGGTACAAAAAGGAGAGAAAACACCAGCCTTGCCTCAAAAAATCCCATCCAAGCAGGCCAACCATGCAAAAATAAAAACCAAGCAACTAGGACAGGCTCAACCACAAGGTACTCATCAAATTTGGGTGCTTCAGAAATTAGCTGCAGCTCAACAAGGGCAATTACACATGTGGGTACCCAAGGCACTCTTACATGCATGAACACCACTACTCTCCCACACTAGTACAGTCTCAACTAAGAAGCCAAGAAACAAGAGTCAAAACCAAGCATAGAGATCAAAAGAAGATCAATACACCTCTTTGGTAATAGAAAGAAGACAATCATCAAGGATATGGGTTTGGAAGCCAAACATACTAGTAGCATCCACAAGACCAAAGATCCAATGACGTGGGATACACAATTTAAGCAACCAACCAAAGATGAAGAAGTCAAAACTGACTTGTACACAGCCAAACACTGTTCTAAAATGGATCCCTATAAGGAGGAATGATCATATGTCATTTTGAAATCCAATGGATACCTCCAACAAAGGCAGCATCAACATTTGCAAGAACATTGAAAGCCTCAACGTGCAACAACCATGTGCCTTTGGCATAACCTTGTCTTTTGCACCATTCATGTCATGCATTTGCAAAGTGTGCATTAATAGAGGGCCACATTACACAACCGTGCATAGACACAATTGAGAAATCCTAGGCACATGAGACACATTGGACACATGTAGAATATCTTTTTGATACTAACCACCTTCTTCTTGTTTTGTGAAATTGTACCCCCAAAAAAAAAAAGGAAAAAGAAGAAGAAGAAAAAAACAGGATTGTACGCTTGAAGAATCTCATCAAGTGAACCATCAGAAAGAACATCCATCAACAAGAAAGACAAGCCAATGGTTGATCCCTTGATGGGAGTACAACACGAAGAGATATACATCCATAGACCTTTCACCAGGGTAAGAATCACCAACTTCGACAACACTAGAACCATGATAGATTAGGAAACCTCTTTGTCAGCATACCCTTGAGCACTTTGCTCAAAACCCAATTTTTTGCACCATAATTTTTGTAATGCATTACCCAAGAATGCATGCAAAGGGCCACAAACACTGAGTCACAACAAAGGAGAACAAAGACATGTTCTCTTTTTCTTTTTACCTAAATACCATTATATGAAGCAAAAAAGTGGGCATTTTACAATATCTAGAAAGCATCACGAGTCTTGCTTGTAAATATTGTCTTTAGAAGCTTGATCTCATATCCCAAGTAGTCAAGATAGATATACTAAAATTCTTGCTGCCATGAAAACTAGTTGTTGAGCATGACCAAGAATCCCACATCATGATCTTGGACAATAGATTAGAGTTGAAAAGGTACATGTAAGAATTCGCGAAGCTCCTTCATTACATCTATAACCTCACCAAGCACAGAAGATAGCTAATTAAAAGTTACTCGAAAATTAGAGTACATGTGTTGTAAAAATCAGAGCATTTTAACAAGGCAATTAAGATCATCCCCTTTGTATGGTTAAGATCCCCATTGAATGCCTGGCCATATTAACAGAATATGAAATACACTTCACAAAAGCATTCCCAAGAGAAGATAATATGAACAAAATTATACTAAGAAACATTCACACATGATCAGAGAAATGCTCAAGATAAATCAAGCTGAACACCAAGTGGAAGCAGAACTCCAAATTATATTTCCATTAAAATGATCTTTTACATTTCATGTGTTTTACAAGAGTTATGTGAATCTACAATAGAAGCTGATCATAGCTTTCCTCAGGCTCAAGGGTATTGGTATCCTCTGGCACATTAGAACACCTATCTTGCCTCTCTTGCTCCAAGATTGGCTCTTCAAGGTCAGCCATGTCCCCAGGTTCATCTGCAAGTGGGGGAACAGGCTCCCTTGAAGCTGGTTGGAATCTCTCCGTATCTGCAATGTGCTTCCTTCCAACCTCTTGGTCTTCATCTGGGCATTCATTCAGCCCATTGATTCTCATTCTAATGAAGCTCACTTGAGCATCATCCTTCTCCACAGCTATGCAGTGCCTGAACATCTTTAAGGAGCAAGCCAGAGTCGTTCCTGAAACAGCAGAAAACCTCTGAGAGGCTTCAATCAACAATGACTAATGAAAATTGTGAAAATTGAAATTACCTGTGCCCGAAAAAAGGTCTAGGACCCAGTCATCATCATTGGAAAATAGCTGAAGCAATCTCATTATAAGTTTTTGTGGCTTCTGATAAGGGTTAACCAATGTCATGTCCCCAGCTACATGACGAAGTTTCTTGGTAACGGCTGGGAACATGAGCACATTTGAGATCCCATTCTCATTGCAATGCTCCCTAACTCTCCTTTTGCTTACTTCATCATAATAGCCCACTGTAATGCATTCAGTGGCACTCACAAACCGATGCAAAGGAGTGTGATTTACGTTTGTCTTCACCCTGCAAAAAAGAACTATGAGTCACATAGGGCATCATTAAAGCCATGGAGATAGAAAGAAGATTACTTACCAAGTGAGGCACTCCACAGCATGACATCTTGCCTTTAGAGCAGTTGAAACAGAGAAAGACTGGTCTCTGCTATGAAAAATTACTATCCTCCAAAGAGGAGACATAGTCAACTCTGCAAAATCAGTGACCATCTTCCGAATCTGAGGGTGTTTGAAGGGTTCATCATCATTAACTGATCCTAACATCCTAAATCCATAGGGTATGTCCGCTATGAGAAGGGAGAAATGCTTTCTAGGCACAACAGAACAAATATTATTTACATCACTACAGAACACATTGTAATATACAGGCCTAAGGGGGTCTAGGGGATTGGAGAAACATTTAAGATCGGGTTCATCATCAAAATCCATCTCCTTCGCTTTCAGTCTAGATTTCTCATGCCTTGCTCTTTGAATGTGAGCAAGGAATGCAGGGGGGCAATCATCTAGTACCTCTGTAGACTTACTTTTCCTTGGTTTCTGCAGAACAAATTGGAGAAACAATTAGAAGAGCTCTTCAGTACAGCAAACAGAACATAAATAACAGATGTATGGCATCGATTTCTTGTTGGGGTAGATGCTAGGCATCGACCTTCTACTGAAAATCGATGCTTGGCATCGACCTAGGGACCTAAGTCGATGCCTGGCATCGACTTTTTCCACGAGGTCGATGCCAGGCATCGAGTTTTGTTGCAGGTCGATGCCAGGCATCGACTTATGCTGAAAGTCGATGCCAGGCATCGACTTATGCCCCCAAGTCGATGCCAGGCATCGACTTCTGTTGCAAGTCGATGCCAGGCATCGACTTATGCCCCCAAGTCGATGCCAGGCATCGACTAATGCTGCAAGTCGATGCCAGGCATCGACCTATGCCCCCAAGTCGATGCCAGGCATCGACTTATGCCCCCATGTTGATGCCATGCAATGCATCAAATTGTTTAGTATGAAATATTCTGATAAGAGAATCTACCCAATCACGAAACAGGATGAAATATTCTGATAAGGCTTTGTAGGATGATGTGGTTGGATAGTCTGCTTGGACCTCTGCCCAAGAAAAGCAACCCAACCTCTTCATCATCACCTCCTGAATCTTCATGTACACTTTATGACTACAGACACAAAAATATAAAAGAGACTAGGTTAGACAAGAAGCATGGGAGGAGGGAAAAAGGATCTAAGAATAACATACATACTTATTGAGCTCAGTCACCATCTCCTCGAGGCTTAACTCCTTCGAGATTACCCTTGACAAAGTTGATATGATCAATGTATCATCCTTGATTCCTTGAAGGGCCCTCCATGGGGTCAGCTTCATGTCCTCAGGAGCCTCTTCAATTGAAAGGTCAACTTTCCTTCCCTTTCCCCTCAGATCAATTTGTGGGTCTGGCCTCGACTTTCGTTGCTTCTGGCCCTTGACCTCCTTGTGCTCCCACATTGTGAAAATTCTATCCTGAAGATCCCATATCTCACCTGATCTGAATGCCAGTTGAAACCATGGATCATATTTCCTCAAAGCATCTGACTTTCTATTCTCATCCAATGCAATTCCAACCTCAATAAGGCATTGCTTTCGTAGATTGGGATGTATTCTCCCAGCTTCCTTCACAAGACAATCTTCGTATTCATGGTGGAAGAACTGAATTCTCTCTATGGAGGACATTTTCTGCCTGTAGTCATTGTCGTTGTTGTGATCCCAAGCAAGAAGCTTGGCTTCCTCAGTTGTAAGACCAGCATATATCTTACACTCTGCATACCTAAAGAAAAATGTAGTAGGGTGCTCCTTCACTAACTGTCTACGAGCCTCTGCAGAGTGTGAACCTCCAATCACATAATAAGTGTAATCCTCAAACAAACCCTCATTGAAATCCTCCACACAGCTGCACTCATTCGGATCCACCATGACAAGGAATGGCACAACAGTAGCATGAGGATTTATTTTCATTTTCTTCTTAAGATTCTGGACATGCAAATTATGTGGCTCCCTGATCTCAAGGGGCCTCCTCCCTGTGACTGGATCCACTGGTGGCCTGTGGATAATATTAATAGGCAGGTGGAACAACTGCCCCTTCTTCACAACTTTTCTTCTAGCTATGTCCTCCCTAATCTTATTCTGCTCAGTGCCAAGCACACCAGATGCAAGCTCTCCACCAGGTGCAACAATTATGTCCCCAGAGCTAGAGCTTGAGTCAGAAAAGTCCTCTTCTGCAATTATCTTCTTTTTCTTTTGGGGCTTTTTCTGCACACTCTGCTTACCCCTTGCCTTTACAGGGGTCGTCTTCTTGTGCTGTGTTGGCATGATATTGCCCTGTATCCATGGCATCAGGTCCTTGATGAAATTCACTGACTCTCTGCATATCTGAGCTAGCTCTTCTGGAACACAGCACTCTGGGCACAAGAAATCCATCTTGCATATGACATTTCTTAATCCTTTCGATGTCTCCACCAAGAAAAGCAGGTTGTCAGAATCTTCATCTTCATAATCCAATTTGTAAACAAGTCCATACTGAAAACCTTGTGTTGTCGTGATCTTTCCTCTGCCATAGGCCCCTGCGAACACAAGGAGGACTGCATTCTTCTCTTCAACGTACTGAAGGCACCATTCGAGATTTGTCATGTCCCGAAGTGGACGATCTGTCCTCATGACCTCGGTCTCCTTAGACCTTTCCTTCATACTTGAATCCTCCACAGGAATTTTTGTGCTACTCTGTCCACCTGAGGATATTCCTAGTGGGTTGCTGGCCTTCTCAGAGGATAATGATGCAATAATTTTCTTTGGCTTTGCTTGGTGACCACTGCCTTTGTCACGTTGCTGGTCAGCAGAGCCCATGGTGACTCTGAGCTTCTTGATGGGCCTTTCATCCTTGTACTCCGCATCCCTGAAGGCAATTGGAAATATCAGATCAAACGTAAATGTGGTTTCAAAGGCCCAAGTCCATGCAAGGTATCCACTTTTGGGCCCAATTCGATGCCTGGCATCGACTTTTGGGCCAAGTCGATGCCTGGCATCGACTTTTACCCTCAAGTCGATGCCTGGCATCGACTTGCACACAAAGTCGATGCCTGGCATCGACTTGGGCAGAAAAGTCGATGCCTAGCATCGACTTGGGCCCAAAAGCCGATGTCAAGCATCAACTTTGCACCCAAAAGTCGATGCCTGGCATAGACTTTTCAGTGCATGTTGATGCCGGCAAGTCGATGCTTGGCATCGTTTTTTGGGCCCAAGTCGATGCCTGGCATCGACTTGCAGCCCCAAGTCGATGCCTGGCATCGACTTGCTCCTGCAAGTCGATGCCTGGCATCGACTTGCTCCTGCAAGTCGATGCCTGGCATCGAGTTGCAATCCTAATTCGATGCCTGGCATCGAGTTACGCCTTAAAGTCGATGCCAGGCATCGACCTGTACATGCTTTGGATCTATATTTCTAGAGGTAAGAAAAATAAATACCTAGAAATCAGATATTTACACAGACATACAGAGGGAACCTTTTTGGAATCTTTATTTGTGTTATGATTTTGTCTACCTCTTGGTACTTTTGCCAACATTCTTCTTCTCCATCAGACTTGGCTTGCTGGTATGCTGACCTCTGTGCTCCATGGCTGCTTGTGCTCTGCTGCTCTCTCTTGCTCGTGGATTTTGAAAATGCGAATGATCTCCTCCTCTGGTATTTATAGGCAATTGGGTAACTTGAACCAGAAACTAACTGGATCTAATTGAATGAGTCCACTTGCTAACTAAATCTGTCAACTTATCTAACCAGGGAATAGCACCCACACAAATAGGCTGTTTCAGAGCCACTTTAATGAAATATTCATAGACCCTTGCAACTATTTATATACATTTGCATAGAAATTACATTTCAATGGCAAGAGTATGGTATGTCCATGAGGATGTCTAAACTCATGTAGAGATTTGTTTCTAAGAATCTCTTTCTTGGGAGAAAATCAAGTCAAAGTTGTGTTAAATGTGGGAGACTAATGACATCTTTATAGTATTACCCTCCACACTTTAGTTCATATTCACATTTATCTTGTAACTCACTGTTGAAATGGAAAAGCACTATGAATAAACATTCTAGTACAGAACCTTGCAACTATTTATATACATTTGCATGGAAATTAAACTTCAATGGCAACAGTATGGTATGTCATGTAGATGTTTTTTCTTAGAGTCTGTTGCTTGGGAGAAAATAAGGACCAAGTTGTGAAATTAATGACATCTTTATAGTGTTATCCTTCACACTTTAGTTCATATTCACATTTATCTTGTAACACATTGTTGAAATGGAAAATCAATGTATGAATGTACTTTCTGTGTGCCTCTTTTACACAATATTCTTTTTCAATATACTTTCATCTTTCTCTTTGATATCTAGCCAAGACCACAATAAAACCTAATCCTTGAAATCTTAACCAAATGTAAAATTTCTTCTTGTATAGTGTTCAATGGCATAGCATATTCCAGTTGGAACTCAACTTGGATATATTCCAGTTGTAATATTTCTTCTTGTAAAATTTCTCCAAACAATTTTATTATATATTCCTGTTGGAACTCAACTTGGATATATTTTGATTCATTCACAATGCTTAGACTGAATGACTCATATGTAGTTAGAAATCAACTGTGTTTCTCATTTGAATCAAAAGTGAATCAAATCTTTGGTTCCCTTATTAGTGTATATTTGAGTAATTAAGTGATTTGATGTAATTTGATGTTTTATGTTATTTAATGTACTTTAATAAGCTTTTGATTTCATATCTTCTTGATGTGACATTTGATGTGATATCTTCACTTGATCTCGGATTTCTACTTATTTAAAAAGGTCATTCATCTTCAGTCTTCTGTGAACTCAGTGAAGATGAGCTCAATCTTTTCAGTGGATGCTTGGGCATCAGCTTCCTCTGCTCATATTGATTCATTGTTCTCAGTTGAGCCTTTCCAGAGAAGTGATGATCCCTATGATTTAGAACGTGCTGATGATTCCATGTTTTCTGTTGAGTCATTTAAGTTATCCAATTCACAGTGCAATGCTGCTCAACCAAATGCACCTCTTGATCTCCCATCTGATCCAACCATTGATCTCCCTTCTGACTCAAGTGCATGTGGAGCAACGAAAAAGAAAAGCAAGCTCAATCTACGATTTAAAAGAAGGTCTCGTGAAGTAAGTCGAAAAAGATTTAAATTTCTTACTTCAGATAGACAGATTGCATTGGATATTGTGAAGCATTGTTGTGGTTTGAAATGCTTGTATAATTTAGGGATGAAGAAACTAAAGCACATAAGAGAAAAATTCCTCCATTTAGATAGTGAAAGGCAAGATATATACCTTGTTTCTTGCATGCAAATGATTGAGGATAACATGTCAGTAACGCGTGTTGGTTTTGAATATTTCTTTACTCAAGGGATGCCATGCTGTAGGGCTGCATTTAAAATTGCAATGGGTGTAGGAAATTTTAGAATACATAGGGTTCAACAAGGGTTTTTGAATGGGGATCTCATTTTGGATACGTTCGATGTTGGGACCAAAGGATCTGTTGGACGTCATGCAATGAATTGGATGATGAACTATTTTAGCTTGCATTGTGAAGTTATGCCTACAACTGGAAGGTTGCACTTGTCAGATAACTTTACTCGTCGAGAGGTATTTTAAATATATAGAGAAGACATGGAAAATAGAAATGAGAAGTATGTGTTGTATCGTCACTTTACTCGATTATGGAAGGAAGAGTTTAACAATGTTTCTATTCCTCGTAAAGTTAGAATGGGTGAATGTTCAGTTTGTGCCACTTTGAAAAACATGGCAAAAGGGGCTACAACACCACAGGAAAAGCATAATTTTAAAAACCTTCTTAACAACCATCGTGACAGTCAAGCATTAGAGAGAAAGAAAGCAATTCATCATCGAAGTAAGGCACTCAGAAATCCGGAGCGTTATATGTGTTTGTTGATCGATGGTATGGATAAAAAAAAAACTTGTTTGCCACATTTTTATCGCATCCCTAAGGACATTGGAGATGAAGTCCTTGTGCAAATGCATTTGGTTGGCGCTTTGGTATACAATGGAACTGTAATGTCCAAGGTTTTCTTCACATATCCGAATGTGCATAATGATCCAAACCTTACAGTTACTGTCATTCATCGTGTTTTGCAATCATGGAAGGGTCTTTTGCCACCAACTCTATATTTGCAACTAGATAATACTCCAAGAGAGAATAAAAATTCTACAGTCTTTGGATATTTAAGCATGCTTGTTGAAAAACAGGTATTTCAGAAGGTTAAGGTAAATTTTCTTCTGGTTGGCCACACTCATGATCACATTGATCAAATGTTCAGTACTTTCTCTAAGAAGTTGGCACGTAACAATGCTTTTACTCTTCCGATTTTATCTGAGCTGATTTCAGAAGCATATACTCCAAAACCAGAAGTTCAACACCTCACACAGATTTATGACTTTAAGCACTTTTGCTCAATGGGCCTTGATAACAGTGCTAAGGTTTTGGCTCCATTGCACAATATTAGTTTCAACCATGTATTCTTGATGAGGAGGGTTGATGAAATAACCCTTTTATTTGCAAAGCAGTATTCATCTTCTCTTGGGTGGGAGCCTAAAGAGGGATGCAGTTTCTTATTGCAGGTGCCTAATTTGTCTACTGTAACAGTGTATGGTGCAGAACAATCACCATATGAAGATAAAAACAATACAGAAAGATGTGGAAGTGTGGTTGATCAAAGTAAAAGCTGGATGCATGCACTCATTGAAAAGAAGAGACATATTGAGCGTGCAAAAAAATATGCTGGAGATCAAGATGTATCTTGGTGGGAGGACTTTTTCAATCATCAAGAAGAGATTATACAGTATACAATTGCAGGTCACTGGCCAGTTGATGTTCCATTCACATGGGATTTTTGTACACAAAGATCCGTGAATGTGGCCCAAGCATGTAATGCAGATGCACTTCAAAGTTTTATACATCCACCAGAAAGAAATATTTATGTAGGCCCAAGGATGACAAAACAGGCAGAAGCAAGATGGCAAGGAAATTTAATAGAGATAAATGTTGGAACGCTTATTGCAGTACTTGCTCATGGTGATGAGGCTACCAGACCATTTTGGATTGCAAAGGTTTTAGAGATAACTAAAGATATTGATCAGAGAAGAATAGAGGCTTTGGTGGTGCATTGGTATTACACTAAAAGTAGTAATGCATTCACAGGTAAATATAACTTAGAAATGGTGTGTGATACTAAACGAACAGGTTCAAAAAGGAAAAAGAATATTCGAAGCACATCCACTCTTAAAATGGATGATGTAGATATTCTTGTTTATGATTTTTCCTTGACAAAAACTGGTCACTTGAGGAAAGCAACCATCAACATGATAAAACAAAAGCTTCCAGATGTATGTGGTACAGGAAATCATAGGAAAACAAGAAGAGTTGTGCATGATCCTGCAGAATTTGGTATGTACGTGGATGAAGATAGAGCTCTTGTGGATATAGAAGAAGAAGAAGAGAGCTCTCAACAGTATGAGACTGAATCAAGTGCATCAGATGATGAGGGTGTAGACATAGATCGACAAAGTTGTGAGTTGCATTGAAGCTCTCAGACATTTTTAGTGCTTATGTAAATGCCTCAAAGTAGTTTGGTTAATGAAACCATGTTTTGTAGCAATTTTGAATAACAATCAGATATCCACCCATTAAAGATATGTCTAAAATGTTATTTTTGTGTAAAAACTATTGACTTCTACATTCTTATATATATTTTAGACATGTCAATGTCTTATCATATAGATTTTGGACATGTCAATGTCTTATCATATACATTTTGGGACACGTCAATGCCTAATATAGTGAAATTTTGACTACATTTTGAGCTCATTTTTTTTTGAGAAAATGACAAAAAACGTCAAAAATTGCTTGTTTTCACCTCATTTTTGTAATATATGTATACTGGTGTAAAGGAATTCCAAAAATGAGGTGAAAACATGTAATTTTTGACGAGAGTGTTCTCTTTTTACGACATAGTTCTCGTTTGTTACGACTCGCTGTTCACATTACAAGGCCATGCACAAGGCACATATTTTGTTCAACCCATGCATTAATGCACTTCCCATCATCCATTACGGGTTACAAGTACTTGGCATCAAAACTATGAATGCCCTCTTTAAAAGAACTAAAGGACATCACGGTGCCAACAACAAGAGGAAGGAAGCAATCCACTACCAAGAGCTGCTCACACTGACAAGCTCTTTTGAGCAGCTAGCAATTTTCAAAAGCTCACAAATACACCATCAAGTTATAATACAAGGAAGAAGTACATACAAAGGAACTACAATTTGCAAAGGATAGTTGTGACAAAATGAAGAACAAGCAAAAAGACCATGCTACATGGACACTACCTCTCAAGTACTACATGGAACAACCACTCCAACAAGGGTCTATCAGGGAGGTCAGACTCGAGAGGGGGGAGTGTTGACACTCAAGGTCAAGCACAAGGTGTGGAGGCATGCCAAAGAAGTGGACATACAAGAAGAGAGAGCATGTAGGGAGCTCCAAGAAGCACATGTCAAATTTTGAGAATAAATCTCTACAAAAATAGTGATTTTCATCACTAAAAACCATCATAAATACCAGTTCACATTTTTGCAACTCTATATTTTTCAAGCCAAGGAGTCCTCAAGGTTGAGGAGTATTAGAAGTATCATCCTGCCAATTTTCATAATTTTTAGACTCCATTTGAGCTCTCAAATAAGCCCTAGAACCTAATTTTGAACTAGGCCAGACACTAGGTCTAGAAAGGGCCAAAACCACTCAAAAAACTATAAAAAGAGCTAGAGAGAAGGATGACAAAGACAAGAAGAAGAAGGAGAAAGGGAACTATGCTAACAACTCCAAGAAGGATCATGAGAAGGAGACCCTCCTAGCCATGATACATGGCTACATGAGTGATCCCAAGGACACAAAGTGGTACACATGTTGTGTAAGGAGGAATATTTTGTTCATATGCAGGTCCCAAGCTCAAAAGGTTGTGTGGAGATAGGAGATAACACTGAGCATCCTATTACACATGTGGGAGATGTGAAGCTAGGTGAAGGTAAATCTGTCAAGACTCTTAAGGATGTGCTCCATGTTCCATCTATTTCCAAGAACCTTATCTCTATAGGAAAGATGGTAGAGAGAGGTATGCAAGTTATATTTGATGTAAAAGGGTGCATTGTGAAGCAAGGAGGCAAGGTCATTGCCAAGGAAAGGAAAGAAGGCGGATTGTTCACACTAGATGTTGCTCCTACACACAACAAGGTATGTTATGTGATGACTGGTAACAAAAGGATTGCTGAGATTGATCTTTGGTACAAGAGGATGGGACATATCAATATTTCCATGTTAAAAAGCATGTGAAAAGTAGGTTTAGTGTAGGGACTACCAAATCTTGAAGGCCAAGGACTACATGAGCTTTGTGATGCTTATCAGCTAGATAAGCAAGTATGCATACATGATGAATGTCATTGCGGATCAGGAGCCAGATTCTTATGAGGAGGCAAAGACCAAAACAGAGTGGAGGAAGGCTATATATGAAGAGTTCAAAGCTCTTAAGGAGAAAAACACTTGGGAACTAGTGCCCAAAAAGGAAGGCATGAAGATATTCCAAAACAAGTGGGTGTACAAGACCAAGAGGAATGCAGATGGTAGCTTGATAAGGTACAAGGCTAGACTAGTAGCCAAAATCTTTAGCAGAATCAAGGAGTGGATTACAAGGAGACTTTTAGCCCTGTGGAAAGCAAGGATACCATTAGAGCTCTCATACCCCTATGTGCAGCAAGGAGGTGGCCTATCTACTAGATGGACATAAAGAATGCTTTATTGAATGGTGAGTTACAAGAAGGGGTGTTCATGGAACAACCTATGTAGATCCATAGCATCCTACCTATGTTTGTAGGTTGAAGAAGGCCTTGTATGGCCTAAATAAAGCCCCAAGGGCCTGGAATTAGAGGCTAGTGGACTTCTTTAAGAGATGTGCTTTCTCTCCAAGTGATGCAGATCCATCCTTGTATGTGAAGAAGACAAATGACAAGATATGTTTGATATGCATATATGTGGATGATCTTCTTGTGATAGGTGATGATGATGCAAGGATAAAGACAATCAAAGAGAACTACATGTTCTCATTGTTGGATCAGTAGACCAAATGGATTCAATAGAATCTCTTTCAAAGGGAAAGGGAAAGTGGAATATATTCCACTACTAGAGCTCTTTTCCTTAGATGAGAGAGAGAGAGATAGAGTTTCACTTTGTCATTTTCGTTTTCTAGATAGAAGTGGCACTCCTCTATAAAAGAAAAGAGGGAGATCAGTTAATCATGATGGTTAGATTGAGTCTCACATGGAAGCCCTAGAGAGAAGTAGTTATGTTTATTTCTAATAATGATCCTTGATTAGATGAGATGATCTAGTTATTGACATTAGTCATATTGGGAGTAGAGTTATGACTCCTCTCTTTAGGATTTCTAGGACATAGGGATATATTTGACCTATTGGGTTAGCAAACTCTTAGTTTTTCATCTTGAGGATGATGTGTGAGTATCAATTAGCAAGATGGGTACTTAGGGACTATTTGAATCTCAAAGGGAATGCTTTTTGCATTCATATGGTAAACTTAAGGGAAGAGAAAAATTTAGAGTTTGCACTAGTGCCAATAGATGCTCTTCCAATAGAACTTAGTCTAAAGGTAATGGATGAAAAACCAAAGATTTCTTGGTTAATGGAATGTGGATATTTCATTTTACTACCAAGGAAGTCTTATATGTGAGCTAGGATGTTGGATTTGCATAGTTCACAATGTGGTTTAGATTAAACTATTACTTTTGATTACACTCAAGGTTAGGAAGACCTAGAGTGGTATGAGTACAAATCTATCATTTGGCCCTAGACAAGCTTGAATTCACTTTTTATGGGACTTTGTTCTAAATTTTAGAGTATTCTATGGTTTATTTTCTCCATTTTGGTATGTTCAAGCCTATAAGCTTGACACTTTACACTTTATTTTCATACTATTACTCCATAGAGGATACATCATATGGACTTATGTCATTTATATGTTATGGGAGAGATAGTTTAGAAGTCCAGTGTATATGGAAGATAGTAGGCACCACTCAAATGATTTCACACCTTTGAGATGATCTCAGATGAGGCTTCTTAAGGGGAAAGGTACTGGGAAACAACACACAAAGAGATGGCCATTTACATAGAATGCATGGGGTTCAAGGGAGTTTGAGCACTTTCTTCTACCATTAGAGACATTTTTATCCACATTCTCAAGGATGAAAATGCTTTCAAGGGGAGGGAAATGTCACATTATGGTGGTACACCCTCTTGGGTGAGGTGGCACAAATGCCACATGGCATCACTAGGGGCATTATGCCCATTTGGTAGAAGAGGTGAGAGACGAGTCTCTCTCTTGAGAGTAGTATCTCTCACAAGAGAAATGAATTGGTGATATGGTGGTAGAATGAAATGATATTCTACATGTATGAGGGCCCGTGAAGATAATCTACTTCATTGGATGATGGGCATCCTAGAGTGTGTTGATATATTTAGGTAGTGATGTGTGTGAACACTCTAGGACCGCCGGGGCACTTTTTTCCCTCTTTGGGAGATTTTTTTCCCCCGGTTTGTATATACGCCTATTGTCCTAATGGGCTACTTATCTTTGTACATTCTCTAGTAATACATTCAGCCATGTGTGTTGTGCTCCAAGCTTCTTCTTCTTCCTTGTGTTGTTCGCGTGCTTCCGTAGACGTCTAACTCCAACAATTGGTATCAGAGCAGGTCACCGCTTCATCTAGGGCATCATCGACACTCCTCTGTTTGTAGTCTCAAATTCGCACGAAATTTGGTGAGCATACTCAGCGAGCCGAAATCGCGATCTGAGCTCGTTTCGGCCTCCGAACGCACTATCGCAGTGCTTGTGTAGGCTATTTTGTCTTTTTGTGCCAAAGGTATATACCTGTTTCGATTCGCTAGTATAAGTGTCTCAAAGTCTGCTACAGGTTTAGCAGAACTCGTCTATGCAGTTCCGTTCAACTTTTTGAGATACAATCAATTTTCTGCATCAAGGTATTTTAGTCACCGGCCATGGTTGAAAGCACTGATGTATTCTGTATGTTGGCTGTTGAGGATAAGTTGGATGATACCAACTACCCATTATGGGCTTATATGATGCGACATGTATTGGTTGCAAAAGGACTGTGGAACATTGTGCAAGGTGTTGAAAGACGTCCTGTTACACCTGCGACTACAGGTACTGCAAATACAGGTGTTGAAGCTGATGGAGATGGTGTCGAAGATGATATTCTGTAGATTCCTGTTCGTGCTGTTGTTTCTGTTGCACCTACTGCAGAGCAAATTCGTTGGGATGGTAGAGATGCTCAAGCACATGCATTGATAGCTTTGTCTGTCAAACGTGTTATTATTCCTCACATTCACTCTTGCAGAACAGCAAAGGATGCTTGGGATACACTTACCACATTGTACCAGGCTAGGAATGAGGCTCGTGTTGCTTACCTCCAAAAACAGTTGGAGAGTGAGCACATGAATGAAGGTGATTCTATGGACAGTTTTCTAACAAAGATCAAAGACTTGAAGGAACAATTGATTTTTGGGATAAGGTTATACCAGATAGCTCACTTGTGCAGACCGTTCTGAATGATCTTCCTGATTCATATTAGAGTTTTGCTTCTACTCTTCGATTGATGATGAAAGGCAATCCAAATGCCTTGTCATTTGAGGAGTTAGTCTCTGTTCTATTACAAGAAGATCAGTCCAGGCAGAATAGGTCCATTATGCGTGTTGCAGATCAAGCTTTCCTGGCTAGTCAGAAGGGCAAAGGAAAATGGAGCTCTTCTACTAGTAAGCAGAAATCTGCAAATGCTGCACATTCGAAGAACCAGGATAAAGATGAGAAGAAATCAGAAAAGTAGAAATTGTTTTGTAAGTACTGTAAAGGGAATGATCATATCATAAAGAACTGTCCAAAACTGGCTGCAAAAGAGGCAAAGAAAAAGGAGGCTGGAATGGTTGTTGCAGAAGCCTCTACACCAAAAATAGAGTATGCTAATCTTGTGCAGGAAGAAGAATGGGTGTTTATTACTGTTTGTAGTTTTGACCCATCTTCTCATGAGCAGTGCATATATCTGTAGTGGACTCAGATGTTTGGTACTTTGATAGTGGGGTGACCAAACATATTACCTCACAGCGCAGTTTCTTCTCTTTAATCGAGCCTACCCCTACAGGGAATACTGTCACATGCGCCAACAACTCCTCTTATCCTATTATGGGAGTTGGCAAGATCATTCTGACTACTGTTGATGGTAGTTCTTTCACCTTGTCAGATGCTTTATTTGTGCCAGGGATCAAGAAGAATCTGTTATCAGTTTCTGCATTAGCCAAGATTGGCTTGGTTGTGAAATTTATTGATGACATATGTACAATTCATGATCTGTCAAATGGCGATGTTATTATTGCTTCTGGAACTTTATGTCGTGGGCTGTATAAGCTCATAGACTATGAAAGATCTGTGAATGATTCGTCATGTGCAGTTTATGATTCTCAGGCTATGTCAGATGCAAAGCTTTGGCATGCATGCTTTGGTCATCTGAATTTTGCTAGTTTGCTACGCCTGCAGAAATCTGATATGGTGTCTTCTTTGCCCAAGCTTGAGACACCTGGAAAACATGTATGTGAAGGCTATACTTTGGGCAAAATGCAGCATTCCTCCTTTCCAAAAGATGGTTCAGTTTGGGCTAGACAGAAATTGCAGCTTGTACATAGTGACGTCTGTGGTCCTATGCAGACACCTTCTTTTGGAAACTATCTTTACTTCGTGACTTTCATTGATGATTTTTCCAGGCATGCATGGGTATATCCATTGAAGGCAAAGTCCGAAGTGTTTTTGTGCTTTAAACAGTTTTTAGTTTTGGCTGAAAATTTATTTGGATGTAAAATGGGCACCCTCCATTCTGATCGAGGGGGGGAATATATGTCTTCTGATTTTAATGCATTTCTGGCTGAACATGTGATAAAACACCAGTGTACAATGCCGTATACACCTCAACAAAATGGAGTTGCTGAATGGAAGAACATGTCACTCATGGAGATGGCGAGGTGTATGGTCAAGAGTCAGGCTTTACCACATAGTTTCTGGCTTGAGGTTGTATTGTGTGCAACATATGTACTTAACAGGTGTCCCACTAAAGCGCTGCAGTCTATCACTCCATCTGAGGCTTGGCATGATCGCAAGCCATCTATTGCTCATCTGCGGGTTTTTGGTTGTTTGGCATATGCACTAGTGCCTGAACAACACCGCAGAAAATTGGATGATAAGGTAGTAAAATGTATTTTTGTTGGGTACAATTCTGAAAGTAAAGGCTATCGTCTGTATCATCCACAGACTAACCGCATTCTAGTTAGCCGTGATGTTGTTTTTGTGGAAGATGCTATTCAGCCATTGCTTTCATGTACTAAGGAGACATCTGTTAGCTCCAAAGACATGTATGATAGTTTGATGCCTCTTTTTACAGGTGGACAATCTACTGCTGGTCTTAATGAGGCAACTTCTCAGCCTTTGCAGGTTTCATGTAATGATGCAGATCATCCCATTTCTGATGCAGATCATCCCATTTCTGATGCAGATTTACATGACGCACTTGTTGATGAGAGAGATGATATTGAGGAGGCAAAAACTATGCCAAAATGGCTGGTGCAGACTTTGCATGACAACAAATTATATGCACCTTTGTCATATCATACTCGTTCAGGCTCTCATAGTGCCTCCTTTGCATCAGATTGCTATGATATGGCTGCATCTAGTCTCTGTGATGAGAATGAGCCTGTTTCTTTTGATGAAGCACAAAATTCAGAAAATTCGATGGTTGCTATGCAATCTGAATATGATGCTATAATGAAGAATGGTACTTGGTCTTTATGTGACTTGCCTCTTGGCAAGAAAGCCATTGGTACTAAGTGGGTATACAAGCTGAAGCGTAAACCTGATGGTACAGTTGACAGATATAAGGCTAGGCTTGTTGCAAAGGGTTATGCAAAGGAAAGAGGCATTGATTTTGATGAGACCTTTGCACCCACATGTCGAATGACTACTGTTTGGAGCATCTGTGCACTTGCATGAAGAAGTGTATGTTTTTCAGCCACGTGGTTTTGTGCAGAAAGGGCATGAAAACCAGGTGTGCAGGTTAAAGAAGGCATTATATGGTTTAAAGCAAGCAACAGGTGCTTGGTATGAGAAGATACATGCCTATCTGATTGCACATGGTTTCGTGAACAATCCAACTGAGAGCACCTTATATGTTAAGCGTGCTAATGATGTGCTTCTGATCATTGTTGTCTATGTTGATGACATGCTGCTCACTGGTCCTATTGAGAAGCATATTGCTGATTTTAAGGCTGATTTGTATGCCTCATTTGAGATGTCTGATTTGGGGCATTTGCATCACTATTTGGGCATTCAGTTTATGCAAGTTGATGGTAGATTGGCTTTGTGTCAAACAAAATATATTGACACATTATTGCAGCATTTTGGCCTTGAAGACTGTAAGCCTATTGCCACTCCTAGGGAGAAAGGTTTACGATTGAGTCTTCATGATGTTGAAGATGCATTTGATGTTGTCTTCTATCAGCAGGTTGTTGGATGCCTGATTTACTTATGCATTACTCGACCAGATATTTAGTTTGCTGTCTCACAGATGAGCACGTTTATGCATTGCCCAGGTGTCAAGCATTGGTAGGCGGTTAAGTGCATCTTTCGCTACTTGAGTGGTACTCGGCTACTTGGGTTGTTTTATCCCAAGGGGGGATCACTACCGCCAGATTTGCATGCTTTTTCTGACTCAAATTGGGTTGGTTGCTATGACACTTGTGTGTCCACTAGTGGCTTTTGCTTCATGCTTGGTAGCTCATGTACATCTTGGTTGAGCAAGAAGCAGCCTACTATGGCCACTTCTAGTTGTGAGGCTAAGTATAGGGCAGCTTTCACAGCTACTGTTGAGTGTGTGTGGCTCAGATGCCTTATGGCTGATTTGAGTGTTGGTCAGTCCTCTGCCACCACCATCTTCATTGACAGTCAGAGCGCATTGGCAGTTGCGAGGAACCCTGTGTTCCATGCTCGCACTAAGCACATTGAGGTGCATTATCATTATGTCAGGGAGAGGTTCTCTGCTGGGGAGATCAGCTTGGCAGATGTGCCCACAGACGAGAACATTGCAGACCTTTTCACGAAGCCTCTGCCTAGGGAGAAGTTTGAAGCTTTCTGCAAAGCTTTGGGCTTACTTCCTTTCGTGGAGTGATTTCCACATAGCTTGGCACTTCCTTATCCATGAGTGCCAGCTCCTTGTTCACCACATCACTCCCAGCGGGGATTTGTTGATATATTTAGGTAGTGATGTGTGTGAACACTCTAGGATTGCCGGGGCACTTTTTTCCCTCTTTAGGAGGTTTTTTTCCCCCGGCTTGTATATACGCCTATTGCCCTAATGGGTACTTATCTTTGTACGTTCTCTAGTAATACATTTAGTCGTGTGTGTTGTGCTTCAAGCTTCTTCTTCTTCCTTGTGCTGTTTGCGTGCTTCCGCAGACGTCTAACTCCAATAGAGTGTTTCCTCATGGAAATTTGTGAAATAAATGAAGAATTGGACCAACATGGACCTTGTCTAGCCTAATTTTGGATGAACCACCTGAAACTTGACACCTACTTTTTGATGAACCACTAGAATTTGGGCACCTTCTTTTGAATGAACCACTAGAAATTGGGCGTCTAACTTTTGCTCGACCACCAGAAATTGGGCACCTAACTTTTACTAGACCACTAGAAATTGGGCACCTAACTAATGATGGACAAGTAGGCAAGTCATCTTATTTTGTGCAAAATGCTCAAGTAGGACCAATTTTTTTAGTGGTGTTGACTCTTTCTGTAAAGAAATTTGGACAAGTAACTTTTTTGCAGACTCCTTTTGGGAGGCAGGTGCCTCCATTTGGGAAACTTTCTCCAAGTGGCCAAATTTTGTCGAGGGGCACTGCTACATTGTTGTGCCAAGAAAAACTAGGTAATCAGGCCACATTGGAGAGTTTTATGGATGCAAGACAAAAAGGTGCTAAACTTGGGTAGGCATCACTAGAGGCTAAGTGTAACTTTGGAGCTAGAGGTGGCCTTCCATTTCTAGATATTCCATGTGGATGGAATAAGGAGCATATCATGGAGCACAAGCTAAATGCCATCCCGACACACAATATTGATGATTTCTCAAGAGAGATCACCATTGAGATACTTGTATGAGAATTGAACCTTGGAGATGAAGAAATATCACAAATAGTCCACCTAGCCACATGGTTGTGGAAATATCCATCTTTAGTACAAAAAGTAAATTCCCTCCTTTATACATATAAAAGTGCCTTTGCATGGTCTTAAAAATTTCAAGTATTCCAACAAGCATGGGCTACATCGAATCCCCTTGATAGAGGGAGCTTCACCCATAAGGATCAGACCATACCAACTTAAGCCAAAGTACGCAGAGGACATTAAGGTAGAATTGACTAGATTAGAGGAGGCAGGTGTCGTGATCAAGAGAAAGCTTTTGTAGTCGCCCAAACAAGATTTTGTTGGAGCTTGTTGCCTGAGCATTTGCTCTATGGTGGTAAGGACATGACTTCTTGTGGTAGATCTTGTACCCATCAAAAACGTGTTGTGGCAATTGATTCACAAAATGAGTGCTCCTATTACTAGTGACTTTAAGTGGGCATCCAAACCATGAAAAAAATGTTTTTATACATGAACTTACCCATGATTGCAATCCAAAGTGGCCTTAGGCTCTACCCACTTTGTTGAATAACATGTGGGCATCAAAATGTACTTTTATTAATAGGTTGATATGTTGGACTCATGGGTCCAATGAAGTCAAGATCCCATCTTTCAAAAGTTTTCCATCTAGTTGATATCACCAAGGGCTGATAATTTAGCCTTGTTGGATGAGTCACACCTTTGACAAATGTCATAATTTTTGGCATTGGTGGCATCCCTCTAGAGATAAGGCCAACATAACCCTTTATGGAGGATTTTGTGTGCCTAGTCCTCCCCCTTGAGATGTCCTTAACTATGCCCAACTTCAAGCAAGAGGCTTACTTTTTGTGGATAAACTCATGAATGTAGAATACCATCTAGGAAATATTATATAACTAGTCATTTATGAGTGAAAATGATTTAGCTTTAAATAGTAACTTCCTTTTTTCCAATGGAGACATGCTTAGAGGAAATTCTCCTAAAGTGAGGAATTTCTTTATTTCATCATACAAGTGAGTTTGAGCGGCTAGCATGAAAAGGCTGCTATCTATAGGCTCATCATCAATACCTATTGGCCTTTCACCTTCTGCTGTCCTTGACATTTGGTGTGGCATGTAATGCTCCTTGCCTAGTTTGATGTGAATTTCAAAATCACACTCACAAAAAATTAGTAACCACCACCATACCCATTCAGCTACTCCTGACTTATTGATTAAATATCTTGATGGCTAAGGGTCTGGCATGCCAATAAAATGTACGTCTAGGAGATAGCACCAAAATATTTGAAGTGCCAACACAATAGCCAAAACTTCTCTTTGTGTTGTGCTATAGTTTTTTTCTACCTTTGTGAGTAGCCTACTTGCATAAGAAATGGGCTGATCCACCCTATGAGCTGATGGTCATGCCAAAACTACTCCAACTACATGAAGACTTGCATTTGTATGCACATGGAACTCAAGTGACGAGTTAGGAGCCATTAGGAGTGGTGCAGTACATAACCTTGACTTTATCTCGTTGATTTTCATCTTCGCTTTAGGACCCCAGGAGAAGGGTATCTTCTTGATTGTGAGCCTTGAAAATGGTTTTGCTATTTTTGAGTACATAAGAATAAACCTCCTATGGCATCGTGCATGGCCCAAAAAGCTTTGCACTTCTTTGGGAGTACCTGGGCAACCCCTACACCATTACCACACCAATGTGGGCAATCCTCAAACTAGGTGACCCTCATTTTCTTCCCAACCAAAACCTGGGAAACTCCAAGAAGCATGGTATAAAAAACAATACGACTCCATAACTTCACATAACATTACGACCAATGTGACTCCAAGCCTTTTTGTATTCCAAATCAAGGTGATTCCGAAACTAGGCACCCCTCCATTGCAAAAATGTATGAGCATATCTAGGATGATTCGGGAGAAGAGAATGAGAGCAAAAAACTACAGTTGAAGCCCAATAAAGTCTTGTGGATGTGAGGAGAAATCAAACTGTCTAAAATTAGGTGCTCTAGGGTTTTTGGCCTTAAAGAGTAATTTCTCTCTCTGCAAGTAGCGGCC